>SDVV010017551.1:0-13961 GCA_016164225.1 Gammarus roeselii
ACATATACACGCACATATATACACATATACATACACGCACACACACACAAAATACACACAAAACACACACATCACACACACATCTCACGCACTCACACAACACACAAAACACACACAGAAAACACACCCACGAAACACACATACGAAACACACACACACAGAAAACACACACACACACACTAACACATTTTGAGGGGTTTCTTCTGTCTGTTCGCTGTATCCTGCATGTTGAGTAAGATGGCTGTAAATCCTGAGTCAACCTCTGCGTACCAATTGTAGTAGCTAGAGTGTGTGAACGAGTCCAGATATGATATGGTAAACACCCAGCTGCAGGCACTAAGGCGAATTACACATACTAAAATATATTAATATTTATAAGCAGATGCACGCTGTACAACGGAGTTGTTCAACAGTGGTATTTTAGTAGTACTGCGGTGTTTGCTGTTCCGTTAACGGCCTTCAACCTTTGCAGATCTTGTGGGAGGTAACTGCCGGCGCCATGGGTAAAGCGCCTGCCATGGTCAATGACGCCCTGCCTGCCGCGGAGGGGGCCACTGCATTACCTCTCAAGCCGGAGGATGAGGAAGAGGAATCTGAAGAAGACCTCGAGGAGATGAGGAGCAGACTTCAGGCACTGAGAAGTTGAACGATGCAGTCGCTTCCCTTGCTCTTCCTACCCAGCGCTGACATCTACAATTATTCCCGTCCTTGTAATCTGAGCAAAGTTGAACTGGATAAAACTGCACCGAAAAGAACTCATTTGGTTTTGAGGGCGGGTGATACGGCAGCGCAGGATTGCGCGATCTTGCTGCTCTGCTTTTTACTGCGGGAAGTGGCTGCCCTCTCCAACTTATTCTGAAGCAGTGTCCTTGAGGTAATTCCTTTGGGAGAAAAAAAAATTGTGCTGCGTCTAGATTCGTATTTTGTCATGGTAACTAACAAAATTCATAAGTGCCTCCTGTGATTTTGCATGGTGCTAATTAAGAAAAACTTTATTGAATAACATGCATTCTTTTCTGAATTTCCATACACGTGTTCCTTCAGTAAATGTTTGATTGATGCGTCGTAACCGATAACTTTGTACTGACGAAGCATGCCCTCTTAATTGGACACTTAATTGGCTAATTGTTAGGGATTATTTGCCGTGTATATTTTCCTAGGTACTATAACATCCTGCGGTTACAACGTTTTACTAGATAGGGGCACTTCGAAACAAGGTATTAATTAAAAAAAAACTTAGTGCAAATGCATGCTTGGGTAATGCAATGATAAATGAACCCAAAAAGTTGATTATTAGGGTAGATCGTTAATATTATATTACATGTATAGCTTAATACTTTCTTCAATAAATGTTACACTAATTTATCATAGATTGCCACGCTCTTTGACCAGTGTATTATCTCAATAACTACCTTTAACCGTAGTGCTTTGAAACCACCATGTTGCTAACCTACCATTTTCTTTTATAACTAACCACTGGATGCCTTTTAAACAGATTCTCTTGTATTCATTCCTTTCAAAAATTTGATGCAACTGTTAAAGTGGGTATTGTCAATTCTATCTTTCAAAGGTGCAAATTTTTCTAAATTTTACTGGACAGAAACGCGGCTTGCTATTCAACAGGAACTTGCAGACTTACGCTAATTTTTTTGAGCAAGGCTCTTGCTGCAACACCAGAGTACTTGTTCATGGTGCCTGGGCCGGGTCGGCGAGCATTATCAAATGCAAAGATGGTCATGTATGAAGCGTGAAACTAGAAACACGCGGGAGGACAGTCGTTCGATTGAATTCTGTAGCTGCTGGAAGGCGAACATCACGTCTCTCCCATAGGGCGGTATCTTTAAGGCAGGCTCGTCTGCCATTGCGTGATGCATGAATTTTCTGGCTATAATTCTTACACATGAAAAGGTTCGTGTTAACACACGTAGTCGTTTAAATAACAGCACCGCTTGTTTTTTTTAATTGAGCACCTATTACACCGTCTGTGAACATCTTCAATAGAAATAGCGTCCTCAGGTCTTGAAAATTGGATTTGTCAATCAGTTTAGTTTCAAATCTCAAGGTAAAAAAATATGAAAATATTTACCATCTATTCGTCAAAAAAGTTTTGCCTCATAGGTACCGTTAACCACATTTTGAACGATACCTATACTCCATTTCTAGCCGATACTCTAGGAAGGCCGTTACGTGGTCAATACCAATAGTTTTATGGTATAATTTTTGGTATTTTTTTTAGAAAGTTATGATTCTGGAAACGTTAACTTGACAATCAATTTCAGTTCATGGAATTATCCACTATTGAAATTATCTTCAGACTGTATTATGCATAAATATAAAGTAGATTTGTACATTTAGTTGAGTCACTTCAACAACATTCGACTACCGTTACTCAACCCCTCTTTAAGCACTCTGTCGCAACGCCATCCATATCAGGGGGCTTTTCATTCTTCCATCACTTTTACTGCCTCATGCACCTCTTCTTTAGTAATCCGTGCACTGCCTGTCACAGCAAATATGTCAGCCACTCATACATTCTCAACATTACTTAACTCAAAATACTCAGCTCGCCTCTTCCGTACCTCACCACTCTCCAAGCCGTCCAACGAGGGAGCCTACGAGCGTCGGGCGAATTATCACAAGGTAGCCTGTTCGCAGCGGCGGCGTCTGAGGCCCCCTCCCCAAGGAAAGACCCTCAACCCCCTCTGTTCCCGTAGTCGTCAATGGCTTCGACATAGACGCAGCCTGTGCGCTGCCCGGGCCTCGGTCTCATTGATGAAACAACACACCAGAGCCGCAACTCGTTTTCCAGTTTTTTTGCTAAAGGGCAATGAACAAACCTCGGCGTTCCTTCTCCAACCTAATGACATGGTGTCCAACCCAGGTCTCAATACTTACCTATGTCCCACCTGCAATATCTTCTACATGCGCCCCGTTGGCACGATCAAGTGCAGATGTGAGGCATCTACACTACGCGAAACAATGGTCTGGGGTCCACAATAGTAGAAGTTCACCACATTGGTGACAATTAACAGTAAACAAACCAATATCATTAATACAATTCTTAACAATAACTCCCTTCCTCCCGCACCAACACCCGGCACCTATTCCTCTTTGACGGCTCCTCTCGCGTGTGTCATGCAACTCCTTGACTCACGGCGCAACGCATGTCGCCACAGGCCTTCCGTTCTACACACGCCTCGGCAGTCCCACCAACTACACCACCACTCCCGGGCACTTCCCGCAACTACTTAATGACACTTTGAAGAACGAACCAATTACAACGCGATACAAAAAAGTTATGACACCCATCTTATCCTACGCCAACGCTTCCTGGTCCTCTGACCTTCCACGCACATTAACTCTGCAGAGAAAACAGAACACTGCATACGCATCGTAACTGGTTGTACAAAGACCACGCCCATCCTCCATCTGCATGACACAAGGAAACCATGGTCCTCCCTCTCGAACATCATCTTGATATGAGGGGGGCACAGTTATTTCACAAGATTGTGGATCCTGCATTTTTTTCAAAACAACTCTCTACCTATCGAACCAACATCACACCCACTGAAACCAACATAACACACCGGCAGCACACTTTGGCTTCTTTTACACCACCATTCCCCAATCTACAAATAAATACATCTTTGCACAAATAGAGACACGCACACTTAACAGCTATTTCATTGGCTGACCATTGAGCTAACACTGTCCTTCAGTTTCTTACCCCGTAGGTGGATGTAGAGAGGTTGGAGTTGCCCAAAGGTCACGGTTCACCTGACCAGACTCAGATGCGGGCACACCACGGCCCTCCAGGCATACTAATATAGACTTGGGAACGCCCTTCCCGTTCTACGCCTGCGGTACCGGGGTGCGCCCGAAATGGTCGAGACGTCTTGGCGCCGTGCCTAATCATTGCACCCGGCAGGCTCAATCATAATATTGTGGTTGTGCGGGATCTTTAGGAGTGCCCGCAAGACAACGTCCATTTCGTCAGGAATGTTGGCCTGATATAGGGGCCTTCACCTGTCGTAACATTACCTACGTTCACATGTCGGTGGTTATCCGGGCTTTCGAGCTATGCGCCGGCCAGGGCTCTTCCACCACAGGAGGCGCTATGGTTAAGCTACGAAAATAGGCGGTTTACATCTTTTACCCCTTCCTCCTTCCGTCTGCCTCTTCTTCACTCCCTCCCCCTCCTCCCTAGGCGTCTGTTAGGTTCACGGGCCGCACGGAGTCACGGCCCAACCGGGATGGTAAACACCCTTATTTCCCTTAAGACTCCCCTCTTCTTCACGCTTCACTATCTCTCCTTTTATCTCCCATCCTGATTTGCTTAACTTTTAGTTACTTCATTTGCATCAAAAAGAACACATGCACACCGTTTTCCCTCCGTGTGGTCACCTGCTGACCTCGCTGAATATCAATCGTAAAGCTATTAAGCCTTCATTCTCCTACCGACTTCTTCAAATTAACACACCAACATGGATGATCAACCCACCATCGGTCAACCTAGACCTGCAAGTGTACCCTAAAACAACTACTCCAGCCAATGCGTACTGGCAGGAATTCCTAAGACTTTTTGTTGAGGCTCTGGTGGAAATGAGGCCCAAATCAATCCTAAGACTACTTGAAAAAAATATTTAGAGCACCGCCATATATACACCGAAGGCTCCAAAACCGCGGACGGAGTGGGAGCCGCCGCTGTGTGCGGGAACATCCCACTCTCAGCCACCCTCTCACAAGAGGCCTCCGTGTTCTCTGCGGAGCTCCACGCACTCGAACTAGCCATCTCTAATGCCAAAACAGGTTGAAACACTGCACTAGGAACATTCCGCTTTACGTAATATGCAGCATGATCTCTTTGTGATGTCCGAGACGGGTCAGGCAGTTGAATTCTGCTGAATCCCCGGACACGCGGGAATCAGAGGAAACAAACTTGCGGACTCGCTTGCTAAACTGGCATCAACTCACCAAGAACAATTTTTCGCAATACATTACCGGGACTGGTTCCCTATTATCAACTTGCATATAACATCCCGATGGGATGAAATGTGGCAACAGAAACAGATACAGACACTGGGCCGCATCCCCTAGAAAAGGGGGTGGCCGCCGGCAAGGTGCACCTCACACCCTCATACGTGAGGGTGTGCTGTGGCAACAGCCCTTTTGTGCTGTGGAAACAGAGTGGACGAAAAAATGCTTTCAGTCAGACCCTCAGTCGGGAAATAGGAAAGAAAGTTCACCAACAAAAAAAAACAAGTGTTCATCAACCGCTTGTGCACGGACACACTTGGAAAACTCACAACCACCTGATGGATGTCGACATAGGACCAAACGCGCCACCTTCCCCCTGTTGCCACCAAGTGGCTATCAGCGTGAAACACTTACTGATAGATTGCAACGCACTCGCGGCAGCCCGACGAGCGTTCATAAATCCCCCGTGCAACCTACAAAGCCTACTCACGGGCCCAACCTACCGAAAAAATCTTATTGCTATCGGAAAAAAACACCGGACTATACGAAGTTGTCTAAATCCCGAACACCTGTGCCAGTGAGGTGGTTTCTCCACCCCATTACGCACAGAGATAACAATACATTTACGAAGATACGCGTTAACTCTTTACTCTCTTGTACGCGAACATGCCACAATTGAAATATGTACTGACTTCATCTTGACAAAACTTAATATTTTCGCACGCAAGGCCGTGCGAACTTACCTGAATCAATGACGGTCGCGCCCTACGGGGGAGCCTATTATGACTCACGTTGAGGCTCCGGTGGAAAGGAGGCTCGAAACAAATTCAATTGCATCTTATGTTTAGTTCAAATTTCCTTGAACTCGTATCAGACTCCTTCTTACTAACTCTCCTAATAGTCGTTGCTCACAAATATACAAACAAACAAACGCACCCGCACGCACACACAGACACGCACACTCAAATATACACATACCGGTTCTAACTATTTTCTTTTCGGGTGGCAAATGACAGTCAAGTTGCGCGCTTTCATTCATGCAACCCTTTTCTACAACTATTCCTTCTTCTTCTTTTCATTCTCGTTGTTCCCATGCGTGAAATTCCCTACACCTAGTGAAGATCCCGTGCATGGGATCTCTGTTTTCTATCTCTTCTTCATCTTCCCCCTCAGCAGGTGTTGGAGCGCGTAGCCCGGCACCTTAAGGACTACTGCGGATCCTTGGGGCTCGGAAGCTGGGTAGGTTGTGTGTTATCCCTCCTTACTGCCATCTGGGGAGTGCTGGGACCATATGGCCTCAGCACGTTAGGAGATCCTGCACCTTTTGTGGCACCCGTACATACCTTAGACGTTCGCCGCGTAAAGTACTTTGACTTTGCGCAGTTGTAAACCTAACTGCAACATTAAAAGAAGAAAAACAAGGACTAACTTGATGCAGCACTGTTTGCTAATTTGACATTCGGTGCCAGAAGGACGATGGCTCCAGCGCACTAGAAAGCCTCGTCACTCTAATCTAATCTTCACTCTTTGCCACTCGCGTCAGAGCACCGATAGATATGGATCCCTTTATCTAATCTAAACTCTACTCTTTCCAGGACATATTGTTCTCCTCGAAATTAGTGAACAACTGCCTACCCCAACTAACATCGTATCTTCTTTGCTCTTCTCACCACCCGCTTCACCTTTCATATTTTTTTCAAGTTCAAGGCTATCACCGAGTGCGAAACCACTTCTCATAAACTTATCTACGGCGCCATCGCCATTTTAACCTCATTGTTCAACCACTCGCGAATCTTTCTCCTACACTCCCACACGGTGCACACCACACACAATCCTCGTAAATCTAAACACCTCGTATCTCAACGTCTCTCTTTCTTCCCCAACATTTCCTAGGCTTTGAGTGCATAACATTCATATACTTTCGCAAAAAGTGATAGTTTGGAAATTACAAATTATATAATCTCTATTTCTTATTATAGTTTTCGATTTATCGTGGCATGTAATACTTTATTTGAAAACTCAAGAGATGCATGAAACGAGTATTTTCAAATTCATCAATTTGAAATTTTCAAGCCATCACAAAGAATTTCGTTATTCTGATGCTGTTGCAGAGTACTATTATGAGTCAAGTTATAAATCATACAAATAATATCTAGTCCACGCCGCCCTAAGGGAAGGAGTGTTGACGTGCGCCTATCTCACTGATAAGTATTGATGTACAGTCTACGTTAGTTACTACCTTTAATGAAGGTACGAACAGTAGCAAGCGAAAATTAGTTAACGATCCAAAACTAAGGAAAATTTTCAATGTCCATTTTCCGCTCTATATTTGAATTTGTCGGAAATTTTATTAATATGACCCATAAGAAGCATTGTCTACACTTAGTTTTGTATGAAATTTCCATTGGTTAAATTCCACGTGTGGAAAGTCAAATTGGTTTTTCCTGTTACAGACTAACCATTAACGAATATTTGCTCGCTACTGTACTTCCACCTTGCGCAGATCTTGCTTATCCAGGCCTGTCGCTGGTTGCAAGTTCCCTGGAATTTTTGTGTTAATGCTCTCGTGTTAACTAATAACTGAGAACTCCTTAGATACCACAGGCTGGTCCCTAGTTGATGCTGGGACCTTGATCCGCTCGTTTGTTCTGCTTGCAAAGTGTTCAATTAACGTTAACGTTAGAAGCGGTGAAACCGGTCAAGAGGCCTTTAAGAGTGAGCCCCCTGGTCCCTGGCGGGAACCAGGTGTCCAATGGGGGGAAGAAGGAAGCCCCACCCGGGAAGGACCAGCACCCCCTCCATAGTGACGAAGACCAATATTCCAACGGTCAAGAACGTCAGCCTCTCCAAGATGACCAGCGCCACCTCAGCCGAAAATGCCCGGAGAAACGACCGCATCGACGAGTTAACCAGGAACGTCCAGGAAATCAGGAATCTACTAGGCCTAACGACCGGCTTCTGAGCAGGAAACAAGAAGTTTTCGTCGCAGAACCTAGCACAATTGACGACCGTCTAACGAGGCTCGAGTGTTATGTCAAGGCCATTTTTCTCGATATCCACGAACTCGTAAAGAATTAACAAACTAAAGAACCCGTAACTTACGCAAGTACCTCTACCTCTATGTCCGACAACAACTTCGACGACTCTCCACCTCCTCTCCACCAGCAAGGAGGAAGCAATACACGCCATTTAATGAACACAACTTGTTCAACAATAGTCGTACTTTTCCCGAACACATGAAGATCACGTTCGACGCCAACGACAGACCGGATATGTGTCCATACACTCTGCGAAAAGAGCTGGGCTCTTTCACTGGCCGCCCAGTCCTGAGCGTCACCACCAGCGGCGACGAAGGCTTTGCCATCAGATTAGACACAAAACTTCAAAGTGACACAATTCACTCCAAAACTAGACTGTGTGAAGAACCATGCAAAATAGTGCCATACCAGACTTTCTCTACAAGTTTAGGTTCGATCTACGTTTAAGATATCCCGAAGGAGGAAATCGAGGAGTACATCACTGGACTCTTTCAATACGAAAACTGCGTTGTCGAAGCAAAATTCGCACCTAAAATCACACCAAGAAGAGAGACCACCACAGCCCTAATACTAAAATTTAACTGCCCTACTCTACTTAAATACCTAGACATTCCCTTCTGCGCCACCACAACCAATGTTACACCATTTGAGAGACGTCCGATGCGATGTTATAAATGCCAGAAATACAGACACACGAGCGGAAACTGTAATGGTAAGCAAAGATGCTCGTACTGCTCCCATGACGAACCAGAAGATCCCCAGTCGTACCGCTCCGAAGAACCGCACTGTTTTCACTGCAAAGTAAACGGACACCCTACCGGACATGAAGATTGCCCAGAGGTAAGACGAAGAGAGCGATCCTCCAATACCAGATAGATGATTTGATTTGAGCCTCATTTCCACCAGAGCCTCAACGTGAGTCATAATAGGCTCCCCCGTAGGGCAATATAAATAACGGGGTCTAGCGACGAGAGGCTGTACTCTCGATGCGCTCTTCCCAGAATGACCCTCCTACACAGGGAAAAAGACAGTCACCATTCCCCACCCACTTTCACATAACGTTCAAAGAAAGTGGTGCAAGCTAAGTTGCCTTTTCAACTAATCCATTTATAATGATGAAGTCACTCATCGAACAACTTGGAGGAAAACTGGAAAAAATTCAACGATAGGGAAAAATATCTGGCCCACGTCGTAGAACGAGAACGAAGTAACGCTATACAAAAGATTAACCACATAAACAAACTCAAGGTTACAGTTGAAACACATCCGTCCTTCAACGATACCAAACGAATTATATACACCTACCATTACACACCTACAACCGACCTCAATGCTTTCGCTGAGGGTTACGGAGTTACCGATGTCCGTCAAGCAACATGGATAAAATCACGTAACGCAAGTTCTACCTCATACCAAATTACCTTCCCAGGAAACGACGCATCGGAATTCTTAGTAATCCCGGGTGAACAAGGAAGACCAAATTTTACCAAGTTGCAACAATGCCCCCAATGTGCAAAATAAATGCTTTCAATACTGCCACGTCATCGCATACACCCCAACGTTGTAGGAAGTGCGCCAGCGAGCATGACAGAAAAGACTTCACAGCCAGCCACCCTAAATGCTACCACTGCTCATGCTACCACGAGGCAGGCGACCGCAACTGCCCAGTATATATGGACCAAAAAGAAATAACAATCACACAAAACGAACGCAGAGTTACACGGTAAAAAGCCATCCACTTCTGGAAAGACGATAAGCCAAACCGCCTCAATTATGCCATAGCAGTCAAATCGTCAATTCAACCAAACTCCCCCGACGACATCCACACATTGTCAGGACAAAATCATAACGAGACTCCAGCACTACTACCTGGCCGCAGTGCTTCCTCACTCAGCCCAGCGACCGCCCCTCCACCAGAGATACACAGTCGTAGAAATCATTTATGCGGTGCCTAGGAGGACGCAGAGATGGATGCATCCCTCGCATCTGACCACGCAGCAAGGCTCACTACTATAAAAACAAAAAGGCAGAGATGAAGAAGCCTCTGATGCCCAAGCGACACGAGAAAAAAGATCAGTAACAACTCTCAAATAATGGCCCGCCAGGACAAGAATCCAGAACTACCTACATGTGTCTCAAATGCGGCTCCATTCGTGGAAAAGCACTGCGAGGGACACGACCCCCCGTTATTAAACCTGACTCACAAACACGCCACTAGCGAGAACGATCACGGCCTCGACGACGGCGCTTATCTCGAAAAACTCATACGCGAGACCTCTGAACAACCAGCTATCTTACCTGGCCCAAATAGCTTGCACTCCACACAACCACCCACACAGATCAAAAAGGTTACCACAGAAGAAGAGCGAACTCGCTCACGAAGCAAACACAAAGAGCACAAACCCTCATCCTCCCACAAGAGCACTCGCAGCCGCGACCGCAGCAATCACAGCAGACCGCCTTCCGCCGAAGGCGAACACTCCCGACTCTGAACCCCTGGGCAAACTCATAGAAGCGAACACCACAAAAGCTTCAGCAAATCACGCGACCACTCTAGATCATCAAGGTCTGAGTGTGAACAGTCTTCAAAATGAACACCAAGATACTTCGGTAGAACTGCCAGTGACTCGGAAACAAGATAGACGAATTAATATCCTTAATCGCCATCCATAAACCTTTGGTGATAGGCCTCCAATAGATCAAACATCGAGAGACCGCCACCTTCAGAATCCTCCAATATATCATACACCGCCGCGAAGGCCACACCAATGTGACTGCTCACGGCGGAGTGGCACTTATGAGCCACCAAAGTGTACCTCACCTCCCCCTTCCCCTGAACACTGAACTCCAAGCCATCGCCGAAAAGATTTGCGTCTCAAGGCCAATAACTGTGGTATCCATCTACTCGTCACGAAGCCATGACCTCTCGGAAGCACTAACGACCGAATTGCTAAACCAACTGCCCTCGCGAATACTCCTCCTTGGAGACTTCAACAGCTACCATGAAACATGGGGATGCGTGAGAACAGACCCTAAAGAAGTGATAATGGCTAACGCTATGAAAACTCACAACCTGGTCCTTCTCAATGACAGACAACCCACCCTAATCTCCACCGAAAGTGAAACTGCCATCGATTTATCCATTTGCTTTCCCACTGTGGCACCCCAACTCGATTGGGGAGTTTTGCCTTCAACACACGACAGCGACCATAACCCAGTCATCATATCGCTTCTCACCAACCAACCTACAAACCCTGCCTCACAAGATCTTCGATTCAACAACCGAAAAGCCAGCTGGGTGGAATACTCGGCTCACATCGCGTGGAGCGATATTCATGGCATCCCCGAAAACATTTCTGAACACGACCTCGTCGCCCAACATAACGAAAAGTTTCAAGCTGCAGCCGAGGCAAGCATTCCCCAATATGTCCCTTCAACCTTCTTTCCGAAACCATGGTGGTGCCGCGAGGTGCAAGATGCAAGAGATAACCGTGAAAGGCTATACAATGCCTACCGACGTGCACGGTCTCCCAGGAACCGAGTAGCGTGGAAAAGGGCATCTGCTGTTTACCGAGAACTTCGAGTGGAGAAGAAACGTGAAAGCTGGGCTCAATTAGTCAATACGATTAATCGAACCCCCCCCCCCTCCTCTCTCCCATGTGTGGGAAAAAATCCGACGTATCCAGGGGGAAGGCGAGCGACCTATTAACATCCTTTTAGACGAAGGCAGAACTTATTATTCTCACGCGGAAATCGCAAATAAACTAGCTCAGACTTTAGCCAGCCAGATATCCCAATCAAGAAACTACACGGCTGCTTTCCAACGGGAGAAGGACTTGCGAGAAAGTGAACATCTTGACTTTACTCCTAGATATAAACAGGCCTACAACAAACGTTCCTCCACCCACGAACTACAGTGCGCCATAGACCATACAAGTGAAACTTCACCTGGGCCAGACCGGGTGCACATAAACATGATAAAGAATCTCCCATATGGCGCCCATGAACACTTGTTAAAAGTGTTCAACACTTTCTCTCGGCCATCCTCCCACGAGAGGCCTTCGTGTTCTCTGCGGAGCTTCGTGCACTCGAACTAGCCGTCTCTATTGCAAAAACACATTGCTTCCCCAAATAGATCGTATTCTTAGACAGTCTGAGTGTCCTCACCCAGCTTAAAACACTGCATTATGAACATCCTGTTCTACGTAAGATGCAGCACGATCTCTTTGTGATGAACGAGACGGGTCAGGCAGTGGAATTCTGCTGGATCCTTGGGCACGCGGGAATAAGAGGAAACGAACTTGCGTACTCGCTTGCTAAACTGGCATCTACTCACCAAGAACAATTCATCTCCATACATTACCTCTGGTGGAAATGAGGCCCAAAGCAATCCATACAGTACCAAGACTGGTTCCCACTCATCAACTCACGTATAACATCACGATGGAATGAATCTTGGCAACACAGTGGACAAAAAATGCTCGCAGTTGAACCTTCCGTGGGAGGGCAGGTATTTTAGTAGGGGAGACCAAGTGTTCATTAGCCGTCTGTGCACGGGACACACGGGGATAACCCATAATCACCTAATTGACGTAGACATGGGAACGAACGCACCACCATGCCCCTGTTGCCACCAAGTGGCATTCAGTGTGAAACACTTACTTGTGAATTGTGATGCAGCCCGACGAGCCTTCTTGTGACCCCCGTGCTACTTTTAACACCCGCTCACATCAACAGAACAGACCACCGAAAGAAACCTAGCTTTCGGAAAACATACCTACTATACGGAGTCGTGTGAAACTAACAAGGTTTGAATCTTCTCTGGTTCCTGAGCACGCTGTGCTCCCGGCGTATAGCCTATTATGACTCACGTTGAGGCTCCGGTGTAAATGAGGCTCAAATCAAATCTTCCCTGCGTATTAATTGTGAACTTTAACTTAACTTTGTGCTCGAAGCTGTGCAGAATCAACGGATCATCGTGCCCTACGGGGAAGCACACAGAGACTTCCTTACGTTGGAGCTCCGGTGAACACGAAGAAACTACTTCTACTACCACTGCAATGCCAGTCTGCAAAGTTCAACTTGCTGACGCAAACTTTTTAACAGATAAAGGTTGCATTACGCTTGTGAGCAATGCAACCTTGCATTGCGCAACCGGCTTTGATGTTCGTTGCCACGTGACCTATCCATAAGTGAACAGTCCGATGCTCCTTGTGAAAGTTCAAACTTGAATCTTAGCAATCACAAATTATTGTCAACAAATCCTGCAATGTTATACATAACACGGGAAATATGACCGTGCCGCTATGGTGGATAATCCGAATTTGAGACAGAAAGATGGGTTGAACAAAGAGCATTGCTGTAAGGTATTCGATACATGTAGAAGTCCCTTCCTCATCCCTAAGCTGGACATTTTTTTGACATCTGCACGTAGTTCACCTCACTCACTCCGATGTTACCATCTTTAATGATCTCGTGAGCGACCAATTGGTCCAACTTTTAAATTTTATTGCCAAAAAATTCAAAAATATGCTAAGTGGTGGCATTTATATATATGCATTTCTTAGCATATATAAAACTAAGTCTACCCATAATTCAGGTTACACATTCAAATACAAAAGTGTAATCGACCATAACTTTCATAAACACGTCTTAAAGACTAGGCTTTTCATTGTAGAAAACTTGCGAGATATATCCCATCTATAGAATTTTAGCTGTTTCTCCTGTATGACTAGCACGGTGTGTATTGCATGACTAGCACGGTGTGTATTGCATGACAAGCACGGTGTGTATTGCATGACAAGCACGGTGTGCATTGCATGCTAGACTAGCATGGTGTGTATTGTATGCATTGTACCCGAAACATACTTACGGTTGGATGTTTTGGCAACCATCACCTATCGACATGCGTTTTTTTCCACCTTTCAATATATATATATATATACA
>SDVV010017552.1:0-13960 GCA_016164225.1 Gammarus roeselii
TATATGAATACCAATATGGCAGGACATTATCGTTCATCAAACATTAGGGTGATGCTAATCTTTATTGATAAGCCTAATTTGACATGCTTATTAATGCAGTGATAACGTTTTCGTGAACCTTGGCGAACGACTTAAATGCCCTACAGACTTGACAGCTGTTTTCTAATTCAAATAGTTCTTTGGGTGTTGCCACAGTATTAGAGTATCTGTTACTGCCAGAAGAACTCAACGTCAATTCATTAATCGTTATTACTACTTCAGTTCAGGTGGTGCAGTTGACAGTCGTAATGGTAATCGCTGAATAGCCAATAATAATCGGTGGCGTCAGTGGTCGGTCCGGTTATACTGGAGTTGATAAGAAGGTTAATACCTTGGTTGTTGTATTGTTACGGTGCGTATGAAGGTTAATACTTTGGTTGTTGTAGTGCTACGGTGCGTCTGAAGGTTAATACCCTGGTTGTTGTACTGTTACGGCGCGTATGAAGGTTAATACTTTGGTTGTTGTAGTGCTACGGGGCGTATGAAGGTTAATACCTTGGTTGTTGTATTGCCACGGTGCGTACGAAGGTTAATACTTTGGTTGTTTTATTGTTACGGCGCGTATGAAGGTTAATACTTTGGTTGTTGTATTGTTACGGTGCGTATGAAGATTAATACTTTGGTTGTTGTAGTGCTACGGCGCGTAGGCATCTCACTGTTTTTGTAATGAGCAAACATTTCAATTAAGAGCCTATTTTAAAGTTTACATAATGAATTCAATGCATTATGAGTGACGTTATTAAAATATAATAATCAATGGGACGACCAATACATTTTTATTTTGTATTCAATGGTCAAAGTTCATTGCACGGTTCTTTTATCGTCCGTAAATATTGTAACAAACCATTTATTGATTTTGTTCTGCGTTATTTATACATATTGATTATACAAAATAATAGGAATGGCATACTTATTGGCTGCTCAATTCGCTGTCAGACCATTATTTATTTGATCACAGATGTAGGGGGTGCTACATACATACTCTCTACTAAAGTGATTCGAATTTATTCCTGTTTCGTGTTTAACAACCTAAACAAACAATTAATCCCCCGTCATTCGAGTGTCATGCGGACAAGTAAGTTTCATTGATGAAAGCAGCATTATTCCAAATAAATAACAACAATAATATGAAAACACTGGATATTTTAGTGACATTTTTTACTCGTGACGGGTCGGACAAATCTCCAGTGTCTTTCCAGAAGCTCATCCGTGACTAATGGATCTGAAATTATCCTCTATAACCCAGTTACATATTTGATGGTCATTAAGACTACTCTGATGACGGCTCTCCAACTTCTCATCACTACCCAGTTACATATTTGATGGTCATTAAGACTACTCTGATTACGGCTCTCCAACTTCTTATTATTACCCAGTTACATATTTGATGGTCATTAAGACTACTCTGATGACGGCTCTCCAACTCCTCATTATTACTCAGTTACATATTTGATGGTCATTAAGACTACTCTGATGACGCCTCTCCAACTTTTCATTAGTACCCAGTTACATATTTGATGGTCATTAAGACTACTCTGATGACGGCTCTCCAACTTTTCATTATTATCCAGTTACATATTTGATGGTCATTAAGACTACTCTGATGACGGCTCTCCAACTCCTCATTATTACTCAGTTACATATTTGATGGTCATTACGACCACTCTGATGACGGCTCTCCAACTTATCATTATTACTCAGTGACATATTGATGGTCGTTAAGACTACTCTGATGACGGCTCTCCAACTTCTCATTATTACCCAGTTTCATATTTGATGGTCGTTAAAACTACTCTGATGACGGCTCTCCAACTTCTCATTATTACCCAGTTTCATATTTGATGGTCGTTAAGACTTCTCTAATAACGGCTCTCCAACTTCTCATTCCTTTCCACTCGAAATGAAGGCGAAGCTCTTAATTTTTTTAATTTAAACGAGTCGCTTCATTATCTTAATATCTCTTGCCAGCTTGAGGGAGCTGGAGCAGATGAACGAGCTGGTGAGATGTGAGCAGATTTTGGCCTGATTGAACTGAGCTGTACTGCAGTAATCAGGCCTCTTTTAATCATACCCTCAGTGTGCTAAATTTCCTTCGAATAATCGCGTGTCAATAATGTATTACATTCTGGTAAATGAAGCAGACTTGACTGAAATTAGACGGTTTAAAGTTTGTCCAATCAGATCGTGACTTTTGCCGTTCCTAGATTACCGACATACAAATAAAAAATTATTTCACGGGTAACCAAACACCTTTTGCATTGCCGATGGCAACTTACTTGTTAACACACGTGAGAAGAATTCTCATTAGATCAAGATAACATTTCCTCATATTATCAACAAAACTTCCTGTTTACTAAAAATGTATGTCGATACTCTCGTCTGTAAAAAATATTCACCGATTTGGAGACTGTTTTTGTGTCGTTTAATGTTTTTTTTTGTTCGCAGGTGTGAAGGTGGTCACAAATAATAATCGAAATAATACCGTCATCAAATATTCTCAGCGATGTCACGTGATGGACTTGTAGACTCGACCTTTGTACCAAAACACCCAAGGCTTCCCCTCTTCAATAGTATACGACGCTTAGCAAACATGCGCTCTTATGTGCTTGCTGAGGATGACTTGTGATGGAGAGTGGTTAAGGTTTTAAATGCCGAACCCTCAGTTGTGACCCGTTGAATGATAAACAATGATTTACATACCAATAACAAACAGCTGTTCATTAATAGGGAAATGTATTGGCATTAAATTCGCTTGCTACCAGCAAGCGAAAATCTGACATGAGGACAGTGGTTTAGTGATCCCCCAGCAACGGTTGGATACTCGGTCCCATCACCTGTTCAGTACAAATAAACATACCTTTACGTTTACTGTCCAGCTATACGTTTCATGAACGGAAATTCATATGAAGTAGCATATACACTGGAGATCAATTTGATATATCGCTTCATCACGAGATGATGACCTTGCAAATGAAAGGTTTCCTCACCGTTGCTTCTGACTTCCAATCCCAATATTCGAATCCTCAGTCATAATTGGAAACGAATCCTTCGGCACGAGTCCCTCACGACTCAGTGAGCTCAATCAAGCTTAGCCCTTCTGGACGGCGCTGCAAGCTGAGTGTAGATGCGATTAAAGCGTGAGATCTGATGACGCCAGGACTCGGCTCCACACGTTTGAACAGCTGGGAGTTGAACTGATTAATGCAGGCACGGCGAGGAACACTGGGTTATGAGGGCAGGTATTATGACATTTTGATAACGTTCTAAAACTATGCCAATTTCGAAGTGAAGACACGTTCCGGATCGGATTAACTTGAATCAATATTACTTGAATGGAGACATGGGATATGTCATATAAATGATATTTTCATTCGAACTGCGCTTATTCAGCCACCGTTGAATTCTTAGACCACCATGGAAAACTGCAATTGATTTTGAACTTTTCAGACGTATAATCACTGTATTTTGATTGTATGTTGTTCAAATTCTTTTGGAGTGTCCAGATCAATTATTGTAAAACCGCGGAAACCCAAATCTGTTATGAGAAATTTCCGAATTATTTGTAAACAGTTCTCCATTATATAAGAGAGTTGCTTCTACCGAAAAAATAAAATTACAAGGCAAGGTCCACTGAAAGGGATTCCTGTGAATTCCGAAAAAAAAACTGGGCGATGAAAGACCAAGTAGAATTTATAATTTTTTAGACCTTTGTCATATCAGGTGTTGTCGGCTTTGTGAAGGCTTGAATATTTGTTTTATTATCGTTTGAAGATTTTTTTACGCAAAATCAATTATATTGTCGTTGACACTAATCTAGAGTATCCGATGATCGAGAAAATCTCATGAACGCAACACTTTTTAATTACAGAATATGATACATTATTTTGCGAAACAAGATAGGTTTTCAAAAGTTATTGGCACAATTTATTTGAGTTGAAAAGAGCAAGTTGAATATACCTTGATTTTGTTGACGAATGCGCTTGCGCAGTGCGAGTATTGGTATCATTTAATTAACTGCTTCACAATCCACGCTTGTCTCGTAATGTTCCATGCACACATTCAATCCCTCCGGCATCGCTGATATCATGGGTGTGTATTCCTAAGCTGTCTCTAATGATGCCACCAACGGGTCAAAGCAGACGCTGTATTGTGCACATCACTTGTGGGAATTCGAGGAAATAATTCTGATCTTAACAAAGTTGCGATGAACGGGACGCGATAATCTGATGCAGCGGATGATCCTTTCTACATTCACGGGTTTCAATGCAGTATTTTCTCCAATTTTAAATGATATACATTATTTAATTGGTATATATAATTTACTGTTATTGAACACGAAAACCGCGTTTTCAATGAAAACCGTATCGGAGACACTCTAAATCGTCTTTTGCGGTCAGACAAGTTCTATCAATATAATATAACATTAACCCATTATCAATTTTATAAAAACTCCAGCTAAACATTCCAGTGTAGTCTCTGCACTGTTCATTGCAAAAATATAATTCGTAGCAAGTTGGTTATTTAACTGAAACATATTGCAGCCTCGTTTTCCTCGCTGCGTGCCAAAACCTTGCACTAAAACTGCGCAGAGTGACATGAAGTTTTTACGGTGAATATCGCCGCTACAGAGCTCCTCTCCCAAACTAAGGGCTTGTATATGTGTTTGATGACGTCAGTTCTGGCGCGACAGATTGAGGGATCGAGAACACAGGTGGTGATGTCAAAGTTATGACACAACAGAGCGAATGATTTCACAGTTTGATGACATTGAGACAGAACGACCTTAGATGCCGATGGTTGATTTTTTGTTAATGGTTTCGTAGAACTATTAGGGAACCCACGATAAATAATCATTTGCATATCACTCCTAAGCACAATTTTCCTAGTAAACTTGGCAATTGATATAGATTCACAACAATATTGAAGGCCATGCATGGAAAGTGGTCTGAATCCAAAGGAATTGTAACTATACTAGACAACATTCCAAAAAAAATCAATGGTCTCGACACATGCCCTGCAACAATTTTGACTGATTCATGCTTACAACCATGCAAATAGAGTTAAACTCTAAATTCAGGCAAACGAATAAACCGATCCTCCAATCCTTGTGATTGTTCTTGCAAAAGACAAATATATATCACAATTTTTTTTAACTAAAAATTCGCATGGTAGTTCCATTGCAATGTCATGGTGATATTTTAAAGAAATCGAATGCAAAAAGTTGGCACCCGCAATTTATGAAATGTATTTGACAATGAATGCGGATTTTGTGATTCGACCGCATTTCTGACGTTTCACTGCTCTGCGGATTATACACATTTAAATGAAGATGAACGCTGTATTCTATTCTTTCAAGTATTTCTCCATTCCCTCATGCTTTGTTTCTGAGCACATTATACAATTATCGTATCCTCTGTATTTCTTTACCAGATTTACGTTATTTTACAGAACGAATTTCAAATCATATAAGGAGTAATAAATCACGTTATTTTTAAATTATTCATCATTTCGGCATTCTATGACAGGTACTCTACGTTACTTTTTCCTCCTGTTGGTCATAAAAAAGTCAAAGAAAACGATGTTCTTTCATCACTAAATTCCGAACGTTCTATCAGTCATAATTCTAATCATTCCCAATCACCTTCCCTACTCATTAAAGTATATTTTTACTGAAACCGGAGTGCAAGCTTTCAAAATCATGAATGAGATTACGTCACCGGGGCAATTTCTCGAAGGAAAAGTTTTTCAACGGTTCGGCCAACCCGTTTCCTGATGAAAGCGGTCAACATCACTTAGAAAAATCGAGTACCCGCAACAGAATTTAATGAACTATCAATTATTTTATTTGATTTTTTTACAGGATATAATAAGCAAAAAAGACGTTGGTAAATGTCTGAACTACAAGAATAAGATGCGCCTATTTATTTTGCGCGCGCACGCGCAGTGCATTTTAAATTACAAGTATACTTCAAGTAATATTTCGAATTTCCACAGAGACCCAGCGTAAGTACCTAAATGAAATACGGATGGAAGCTGGGAAATAAATAGTTTCAATGAATCATCTTCGCTGATTGTCCATGATGGTGATGTACTTCCAGGGAAGTTTTCGTTATATAAATGTTTGAATCCCGCCACCCAAACTAAGTCAACTGCTTAGGACCATCCGGCTGCATGGTTCAGCGCATGGGATTCATTTCTAGGCGGGAAAACTGATTTCATATTAATATATATCACCGAGCATCCTTATGTTTCTCCCACACATGAATTAGTTTCTGTGGCATAGTTTCCAATTACTTTGCAAAAATGTCTAATATCACAGGTGTTCCCCAGCTACAAACTCAAGCCTGTTTGCTTTCCAATCACTGATCCAATATCAGCAAATCCGCACCTCTTGCGAGACTCCTTCCAGCCTTTTACCGGGCGAGGGGCCGAGTTGAACAGCGCAAGAAAACGAAGAGAATTCAGCTCATCAATCTGAAATTCACTTTCTGTGTTGATTTCCTCCCAGGAGCATAGATGATACGCCGAGTGAGCCAACTGTTTAATTTTTCTAACCATTTTTAAATCCGCGTTCAAAATGTGTAAATCGTATAAGCGGGGAGCAATCCTATGATTCTATTTAAACAAAGTCATTTTGACCCAAATCAAATAACATTTCTATTTACAGTGATCTTTAGAAAAAGCGACGTGGATATCAAAGTGCTCAAAGAATTGATGGTCACGAACCGAGAAATTTATAATAATTTATAACTTCCAAGAAAATTACGATTTTTTTTATAAAGAAGAGCTTTCATACCGCAAGAAATGAACATTGATTGATATTCGTTGCATCAACGCATGTGATTATTATTCAAGCAAATGAAACTTTATTAGGATCCTTGTATGCGACGTTTCAATCAGTAACTTTAATCTCCGCTCAACCATAGGTAAAATATCAACATTTGAAGCACCTAAACACGTTTTTGATTGAATACCTTTCAGATAGTTACTGAATAGAAACGAAATTTACAAGCTTTGAATCTGCCTACGATCATCCACGCATTTGACCGTAAAAAATTAATCGATATAACAAAAATGAGCAAAATATTTTTTTCTTCTGAAGAGATGATTGAACTTCCTACACGTTAATGGAACGATTTGTTGTCATTCATTGCACAATTTGGTATGATTTTACTTCTATTTGATTCATCGGAGACAGTATTTATGCATATTCTAGTACATTTTGACCGGCTGCTATACAGAAGAGGATATTCCTTTTGAACAAGATCAAACGAGCAGTTGAAATTGGCTATTTGAGTCCAGGGATCAAGAAGCCGGAGATACGTTCAAAATTTCTAAGAAGACAGATCACCCACGGGGGATGAACAATATATAGGGTTACACGGGCTGATGGGAAACAGATGGAAGCCTTCCGTACAAGGGGTAGGGCTGAGGGAAGAGAGACAAGGCATAAAAAAGGTTGGACTCATGGGAGAGTGGGGAAGGCTTACAAGAAATATTGAGGCAGAGATGAGGGAGATGGAGGATTTTAAAATCAAGTGGAACTGGGTGGTGAGCGGTGGAAGCCACGAAATAGTTTGAGCGGCGGGAGAGTGGTGAGGCCTTCATAGAAAGGTGTGGCTGAGGGGAAGTGGTGTAAGGCTCCAATAATGGGTGGCTGATGAGGGGATGTGGAATATCTCAGAAACGTCGGTTGGAATGAAGTGGTGGATGCCTTCAACATTTACTTTGTTAACAGTTTATTGAACAGCTCAACAAAAATAACGTAATTTTCCACACTTGTCAGACAGTTTCGCGTCAATCCGCGATTACCGCAAGGTTCTTATCGTCGGGCGCACAGTAGTCGCACGGTTCTTATCGGCACACCCACGCAGTATTTGGACGGTTTTTATTGGCACACCCTGACGCAGTATTTGGACGGTTCTTATTGGCACACCCACGCAATATGTGGACGGTTCTTATAGGCGCACCAACGTAATATTTGGACGGTACTTATTGGCACACCCACGCAATATTTGGATTGTACTTATTGGCACACCCACGCAATATTTGGACGGTTCTTATTGACACACCCACGCAATATTTGGACGGTATATTGGCACACGCACGCAATATTTGGACGGTTCTTATTGGCACACCCACGCAATATTTGGATGGTACTCATTGGCACACCCACGCAATATTTGGACGGTACTTATTTGCACACCCACGCAATATTTGGATTGTACTTATTGGCACACCCACGCAATATTTGGACGGTTCTTATTGGCACACGCACGCAATATTTGGATGGTACTTATTGGCACACCCACGCAATATTTGGACGGTTCTTATTGGCACACGCACGCAATATTTGGATGGTACTTATTGGCACACCCACTCAAAATTTGGACGGTTCTTATTGGCACACCCACGGTAATCGGACTGTTTGTATTTTCGTTCTTGTGATTGATTGACGGGCCGTATTTTGTATTGATGATGGGATAACGGTTTTTGGTATCGTGCATGTTTGCAGCCGTATCCATAGATATGAGATGACTTTTTTTTTCTACATTTAATAGTTCGCTCTTGTTCAGCTGAGAGAGCATTCCTGACTACACTGTAATATATGTCGAATATCTTCATCTTCAGACGTATTCAACGATCACCTTTTTTCCGCTGTTTCTGATAAATAAATGACATGAAATGAATTGTTGTTGGCACGAACGTGAGTAACTATAAAATAATTTTATTCGGCAAGTCTGAACCGACTATTACGTGTAAACATGAATAACCGACCTGTGAAAAGGTTTTGAATCTAATAAAGGCAGCACCGACAGGACGTGGAACGGGAAATAAATGAAGAGCAAACCTGATACAATTGAAATCCGGATTGCACAGGAATATCGAATACCCCGATAAAAGGAAAATATCTGTTCACACGAAGCAACCGCGACACCACGACCTACATAATAATAGCATGAATACCAAGATAGTGGCTTATTATTCATCGTCATGGTTTCCTGGATAAATTTCTCTAAATATGTTGTAAAAGTTTGGTCTGTTGAGAGTTTTTAATCCGGATTTGATTGATTCATTTGCATGTCAGGAAGTGAGTGAATAAGAAGAACGTTGATATAAAAATAACAGCAAATCACTATTTAATCGAGATGACCTTACACAGTCTTTGTCGATACAAAAAATGT
Source organism: Gammarus roeselii (assembly GCA_016164225.1). Taxonomy (NCBI): domain Eukaryota; kingdom Metazoa; phylum Arthropoda; class Malacostraca; order Amphipoda; family Gammaridae; genus Gammarus; species Gammarus roeselii. The sequence continues at coordinate 9,225 of SDVV010017552.1, forward strand.
TTTCAACTACGTCTATTGGAATGTTTCACGAGTTGATTTAAATCGTAAACTGGCAAAAGGCCCTTATTCTTAGTCTGTGGCGTTACTTAGTGCCTCCCTCCCCTCTGGGATGGCTCCTCACTTGAGGTGGATGGCTGCCGTAGTGATATTGCCTTCCTACTCAGACTGTGACATCACGTAGAGCCTCTACTCCCCTGAGGTGGATGGCTGCCATAGTGATATTGCCTTCCTTCTCAGACTGTGACATCAAGTAGAGCCTCTCCTCCCCTGAGGTGGACGGCTGCCGTAGTGATATTGCCTTCCTTCTCAGAGTGTGACATCACGTAGAGCCTCTCCTCCCCTGAGGTGGACGGCTGCCGTACTGATATTGCCTTCCTTCTCAGACTGTGACATCACGTAGAGCCTTTTTTCTCCCCTCAGGTGGACGGCTGACGTACTGATATTGCCTTCCTTCTCAGACTGTGCCGTCACGGTGAGCCTCTTCTCTCCTGAGGTGGACGGCGGTCATGGTAATAATGCAGACAAAGCTGGCATGAGTGTAGCGGGTGTATTATGTAGAAGTCTGTAAGGCCGGGTTTGGGGTGGTTCGGTTAATCGCTTTCTCTTTATTATTCATGGAACGCCTGTGCTTAAGTGATGCTGAAACACCAAGATAAAAACAATGTTTTGTGGACAAAAGCATCTGAGGTTGAAAAAACTTTCTTTCTGTCCGCAAATTAAAAAATAATGCAAACAACATACTCGTCAATGTGTTCAATAGGAATAGGAAACGTGATGTACGTTTTTAACCTGCGTAAATGCATAATTTCAATGTGATGTTGCATGATTATATGTTTAATAATCGAGTGACATCATCTTCAAGGGCATCGATTTAGATGAAAGTCGGGGAGACATGTTTAGCAATTCATGACGTCGAAGATATTCTTTACTTTACGATTCATGAGTCCCTTTTTGGTCCGGTTTCACTGTTTATTAGTCTTCGTTTACTGCTGATCATGCGCGAATCTTACATCCATCGGGGGAAATTCTTGCAAGAAATAATATTTTATGAAAAAAACTGCAAATATTAGAATAATTATTATCATAAAGTAGCACTGCTGGCTTTGACATCACTGCTAAATTCTAATGCGGACAGTGCAGATGGGCCAAGCTAACATGATAGGACTAGGCCGGAGATAATCCTAAACCAGCATACGGTGTCAAACAAAATTGAAAGCGGATCGGTATTCCTGACCTCTGTTGAATTGCCCAGACACCCATTCACTCCGATGCAGGATTGGCCAACCACTCAGCTGTATGAATGTATGTATAAGAGCAAACCGTAATACAAGTCTGCGAGCATGGCCACTTTCAGACTGAGACGATCCTCCCCAGGCAACACGAGAACACGCAAATGATGTCGATTGATGAAACTGTATTGAGATTCGCATTGTAATTGGAAACCTTTACATCACTCCATGATCTCGAGCGGAACAACCCAAGAACAAAAGAAGTAGTCATGGAGATTGATGAGCCAGTTGTCACAGCACCCGGTCAGTTTCCTCTGTTTTTTGTTGAACTTCCTGTGAACTGAAAAATAATTCAAAGTTCGTTAACTGCGAGCGAGCTTTGTCTCCTTCGTTTATGAAACTTTTCAAATACACAGTTAAAGCATCCCTCAGCAGTTCTGCACCAACCATGACAGTGGAAGCGGCATCCAGTATTCCAGGGCCCAACATGACTGTTTAAGCGACACTCAGTATTCCACCACCCACCGAGAGAGTTGAAGCAGCTTTCAGTAGTCTAGCACCCACCGAAAAAGTTGAAGCGACTGTCAGTAGTCCAGAAGCTCATCGCTAAGCGTTTGTGATTACTTGGTTCTTGGGCAATTGGATGAGTCACCTGACCATATTGTGGTCACTGGTCCCCAGGCGTTCACCTACAGCAACATGGGTAACCAGGTTTTCTTCCATGTCGAAGAAAGTTATCATTCGCGAGGTCGACCAGTCAGTTTCCCTCTAAGTCTGCGGTTCGGTTTTCCCAGACAACGTTGCAAGTAAAGTCCCCAATAATCACTGCAACCCTGTTTCGGATTATCTGTGTGAGGAGCTCGTATAGGGATTGGTCGGTTTTCACGGTTTGGTGGGGTGGCCGGTACACGAGAAGCACGTGTATCGTTTGATTTCGACACTAATGACTTTGTGTGGGGTGTCAAAGCGGCAGCGAAGGGCTCTACGGCGATTCCGCACATAGATTGCAACACATCCTCGCCGTCTGGCAAGATGGTCTCCTACGAAGAGATTTAACCCATACAGTTCGAACTCGCTCTCAAAATCGTTTCCTCTGTTTGAATCCAGGTTCCCGTGATGACTATCATGACAGCCCTTCCGGAAGCCGCAATTCAGATGAATTCTGCTGGTTTGTTCCTGTTCGATCTTGCGTTCAGTAGTAGCATCCGTAGGCAATCTTTGCGGCTCTTCGGATAGGCTCTTGTTTTCCTATTGCGGGGGTTCTTCTTGAAGAGAAAGAGAGGGAGAGTGCGAGGGAGAGTCGGTAGTGTAACTTTAACATCTGATTTCATGTATGCGCTTAGTGTAACTCTAAACTGGCGTATTATGTGTCAAAGATGATATTCAACGGTTCGAATACCAATAACATTGTTCATCTAGATATTTCATTATCAAACATTCTTGAGTTTGTAACGTTTCAAAAACATGTTGCACTCACTTAATTGATTGAGCAATGTCCAAATGGATCTACCTTACAAATCGGATTCGTTGAGGAAAGATAAAATATAAAACGAAATAATAAATACTGTACCTTCTGTCAAACAATTTAATGTGGCATGGGAGAGTGTTGTATTGCAGTATAATAGTCAAGCTTATTACGATGATAGGAAGTGTTATTTCCCATATCGAGATGGGAGGAAACAAAATATCGCAGTGCTATTATAAACATTGTCGTTTTGTTGCGGTGTTTAAACACTGAATTTGTGTTGAAAAAACGAAAATGTAACATCAATTGTTTTAGCTACCAGGATCAACCGTCACATGTAATTAAATTATGAATAGAAAATACTCGTATTTTACTGTTTGGCCTTCTCTGTTCGGCTGTACATTCATTGCCCTCCACGAAAGCGAGGTAGCCGCAACGTGAAAGTATCCTCGTCGAGCAACACACTGGGCAGTACCTGTTTGTCTCCAGCAGCCTCTAGGGTGCACGAAGAACTCTATTGACCAGCTTATGCTGCCAACAATCGCTTGCGAGCAAATTCATTGCTATCCTCTTATTTTGCTTGTTATGGAATCGTGTCGTTTGTTGCCATCGTCACCCAGCATTCAAGGGTTATATACTGTATGTTCGTATAATCGAATCTCTCTGATTCATCTTGTCGTTTCGTGATCTTTGCACCAATAATTGATGGCACCGTACGAAAACTAAAGAAAAATAACAGTTAGGAACTCAATAACAAGAAATTTCAAGAAAACTCATGAACGAAAACTCACAAACTCAAGAACTCAAACTCAAGAACAGTACTTACAGGAAGACAACAATCTTGTGACTCTAGTGATTGACTGGTGGAAAAATTACTATTTGTTAGCACTGTACGATTTGCGAACAAATGTCAGATCTAATAAGTTTTCAGTTATTTCTAGAATATACCCTCTAAAAGACTTGAAACACGATACTACTTTCAAGGACGCTACTGAGGGTAAATTTTTATCATAACAAACATGTCTTTATGCACCCATTGACGGAAAAATCAATGCCTGGTCACTGAACAGTGAATTCATCCTTGGAAAAAACTTCAGTCCTCAAATATGGAAGCCGCAAGGGATGCAGACAGACCGCCTTGTTCGAGAAGTCTCTAGAGTAGCACGATAAACCTAATTCACTTCTATACTGAAACAATTACCCGGTATTATTTGCCCGTTGGGGGCCAATCCTGAGATCGATTGAATTTATTGCGCAAATTAGGAAGTCCGTAGTGAACTATGTAGCTGCCATGTATAAGCGTAACTATGCAAGCCAACTAACAGCAATAGTTGGCTCACCCTTTCCCACTTGAATCATGCATACTAATGATACGGAGTGCATCTCAATTAAAAACAAAATTAATACAAACCTGACATTATATTATTCCTTTCAGGTAGCATTTATCAATTTTTTAAAAGCAAGTAACCTTTTGAGCAATGAAGAACGTTTCGGACGCGGGTATGGACGGTCTTGTTTCCTGACTGGAGAACGGCAGCTTGCTCAATGACCGGCTTAGACCAGGAGATACCAACTTTAGGCGCACGCCTTGCAGGGCTTTTAAATTGAAGTCGTGCTACACTTAATATTTTGAAATTCCAGAGTGGAAAAACTCTGCATTATTATATTTATTGATTAGGAAACACTTTATGATAGATTGAACAACAGAAAAAATGCGATTGGACTTTGTGAAATTATGAGTTAATACTCTTCCAGGACCAAATCATTTTCTGTGTTAACAGTGACACCTAAAGAAAATATAACAAATTCAGATAGGAATAAATTGATCACTAAAATCCTCTATATGTTTATGAAAGACATTCATTGAGACACTAGCATCCGAGTTGGAAATACTTCAGCTCACCTGGGTTAGCGTAATTGCAATGTGGCTCTCTGGCATATTCAAACACATTAGGGCAGCTAAACATTTTATTCGCTCGAGGTACAAAATAGATATAGAGGTACAGCAATTTTTTATCCTGATATATGTATGTATTTATATA
>SDVV010017553.1:0-13960 GCA_016164225.1 Gammarus roeselii
ATAGATATATATATAGATATGTATATATAGATGTATAGATGTATAGATGTATAGATATATAGATATATAGATATATATATATTTATAAAATATGCATTCTGAACAACAGGAAGAACATGCTGATGAAATCTTAGCTTGTTATCCACAATAGCTCTAAGGTCTCTGTGATTCAACAAAAGACAGAGGCACACCATTCACTCTGAACATTGCAGCATCCCCCAAGTCTGGCACATCAGCGTTTCCCACACAAAAGTGCAACACCATACACTTGCTTGAGTTCAACCTCAAATTCCAAGACTATGCAGTGTCCTGAATTACATCAATATCCCACTGCAGCTCAGAAACGCCAGCAGCAACCTCATCCACATCATCCCTAGGGTACCCCAAGTACAACTTACAATCATCTGCAAAGGCTTTAACTTTACATGACAATGCTGCAGAGATATTATTCACATATAGTAGAAAAGCACTGGGCCCGGTAAGCCTTCCTCCTGGGGAACACCACTGGTAACAGGCAGGGGCGAACTGAGTGCACCTCCACACTTGACTCTCATCTGTCTACCAACAAGAAAATCAGCAATCCACAAGACAAGCCAGTGAGAAATGCCCAGCAGCTGCAACTTGGAGAGCAGAACAGAGGGAGACACAACATCAAAAGCCTTTGAAAAGTCCAAAAAACACAAAGTCAACCGCCAAGCCCCCATCAAGCCAGGAAGGGACATCATGATATGGTAAAAAAACTTGTCCTCCTTAGAGCGACGCCTCCGAAAACCAAACTTCATCAGACAGCACAACTTCGGCCTCCAGGTATGGCATCAGACCAGAGGAAATCATCCGCTCCAGCAACTCACAACAAACTGACATAAGACACACAGGTCTATTAGTCAGAGGGTCACTCCAAGACTTGTTCTTATATAGAGGAACGACATGTGACAGCTTCCATATGGAGGGCAGCCTACACTCGTTTAGGGATTTAGTAAAGATCAACCACAGAGGGTAGGTTAGAGCCTGTGCACACTTCTTCAAAAAATAAGGATGTATACCTCTGTCCCCACTGCAGAATTCCCATCAAGTGCACAGAGAAAAGAGGCAACATCCATCTGAGATACAGCCACCGGCTCCATCACACCATCTACATCTTGGTGAGCAGCAGGGTGAGCTGGACTGTCAGGCACAAAAACTGATGTAAACCTTGTCAAAAATATTTCACTCTTCTGGTATCAATCAGAGACGACTGAACCATCGAGGCTCTTTAAAGGGCCAACGGATGGGCAACCCTTCTTTTTCATTCTAATATAAGAATGAAACAACTTGGGATACTTTTAAAAGTGTTCCGTGAGGCTAACCTCATATTGACAACGACTGTTGAAAGAATAATCTCCACATCCAGCATTCAGATCAAGGAAAGCAGACAATGCAACCATGGTACCTGCCTCTCTTCTTCCGAATTCTCGTCTGGCATGCTTGTATGCATTCCAAGCATCTAATCTCCGCCACAAAAGCCAACCTGGAGGCCTACAGGACCACGGCTCAGAAGGCTTACCAACCCTCCTTGGTACTTACCTCTCCAAAAGTGAAAGAATCTTGTTCTGGAAGAAACAAAAACACTCTCCAACAGGCAAAGCAGAAAATTCATACTACCAATCCACCTCTTGGTGCTTCTTTCAACAAGGCATACTGTCCTCTGTGCCAGAGGTATGAAACTCTATCCGGTTGAATCGGCATACACTCGGTGCCAAACTCGTAACTGTACAGTACTGGGCTCTGAGTACACTGAGGCAGCAGGGGAAGAACAGATAGATCTCCAACTCTGTTTGTTTCGGTAGTAAAAACTAGGTCCAGAGTATTACCAGATAAAATAGTGGGCTGATCAATCCATTGAGTCAGTTCAGCAGAATTAAAACACTCAAGAAATTCCAAATCCATTGAAGTAATGTAACCATCTAAAATGTAGTTCTGCCACTTCAATGAGGGGAGATTAAAATCATCAACAAAACAACTTCACTTCCTCACAGAAGTCATGGATATAGTTAGCAAGACTATGGTTTTGATCTGCGGAAAAAGATGGAGGGCAATACACCACCAAACACCAGACATCCAGATTGGTCAAATGAACTGCCGCAACATAAGGCAAAGGAGTGGTGACTTCAACATGTTTCACCAAGTCTGCAACATACAAACATACACCATGTTTACGAATATTGTTATAAGTGTCACCTCTAACAACACTATAACCAGGCAGCAAGACAAAAGAGGAGGGAGTATCTGGCAAGAGCCATGTTTCAGCAATGCCCAGAATATGCAGGTTGTTTTCATTTAGAAATATTTTTTTTAAAGTCTCATTTATTTATCAAGGAGTTTAAATTTGTTAAACCAATGTTGAGCACATTTTTAAAAATTTTGGGCACAGTTAATCAGCTTCTTTGAGGAGCTCTCTCGTTAAACCCTGCCTAGCAGCAGAACCACATGCCACCCCCTCTGCCTCTCCAAACAGTCCTCCCCCTGCCCTCATATTGAGACATAAGAGCCGCAACAGATGGCACTCCCCATCCTGGAATGTCGGGCAGCAACAGGAAAAGCAGCAGCATCAGCAGCACCACCACTCCCAGCAACCTAATCCAAGGATCTGTCTGAGGCAACTTTCTCTGGTGCAACAAGTGCCTTAGCAGCACCAGCACCACCACCATTCTCAGCAACCTGATTCAACAAACTGTCTGAGGCAACTCCATCCGGGGCAGCAGTGGCTAGCTGACATCGTATAGGGAGAACTCTTAGCTGATCAGCTTTACTCGTAGGTCCACCAGCTGCAGCTCTTCGCCCCCGCAAGACCTGTTGTTATCTTAAAGTAAGATGTTTACTGATGTAAACATTATTCAAACTCTGAGAGTTGATCAAATTCTTGGCCTCACTAAGAAGCTGCCTTCTATGGATATCCACCGCCGTCGCCCTAAACATGCCCACAGATCCCATTGGTGTAAGATCTGACAGAACAATGTCCAGAGAAAGAAATTGACATGCTTCCAAAAACGTAGTCATGGCAACATCAGGGGAAGTCAGATTCTTACCTCTAATAATAATAGATTCCCTTCTCTTATTCTGCTCTTGAATCTCTCTAAGCTCCAATCCAACAACCTCATGGTCAATGGAAGCATGGTCATTGAGCATGTTCCCCCTTACATAGCAGCCGAGAGCCCCCACCTCTCCCCCCCGTCCGCACCTCAACCACCTGCTTCACAATTTGCACTTCATCTTCTCCTCACTGCACCCACTCCCGTCTGTTCAACCATCTGAACCACATCGGTTTGGTTTAGAAGGTGTGCAGATAGTTGTTTTATGCTAGTAGACTTCACTGCCTTGAGTTTGACGGCCAACTCTCCTACAACAGTACTCAGTTGAGTATATATAAGATGCAAATTCTTGGAATGGACATGAGAACATGCATTGACAGCCCCCTTGTGAGCTCTTCAATTACAAAATAGATAGTATAGAATATTTCTCCCATTGCTCAGCTAACAGTCTATTGAATTTCTTGAAATGCCAAGACAGCAGGACTCGCACTGAAAACACTGCTGCAAGCGTAACAAGCAACAGAAAGACCCTGTATCACACTCCCACCTAAGGAACATGCCACAGAATCCACATCGTCAGCTTCATCCACCCCAATCCCCCGGCAAGAGTCTGTGCCACATGATTACGCAAAGCTCCTTGAGAGTCTCTCCCCTGGCTCACCTGCAACTGGAGCATTAGAATATTGTGCCGCTCCAGACTCCTTCACAGGTGTTGAGGAAGCAGCCGTATCCGGAGCTAGCTGGTCAACATCCCCAACACTGCCACCGGCCCACTGCGAGGGCCAGGGGCGCAGTAGGGCAGAATTAATTTACAGCTCCAGGTCATACTGTTTGTGGCAGCCCACAAAATGAATTTTTATTTCAAACTTGCTCCAGTCAACTTTCTCAATTGTGCTCTTGAAGAAGCTTCCTGCTTTTTTGTCAAACACCTCCACAAACGCACCTTTCTTGAAAAGGTTTCCTGATTTAAAACAGATTGTTGCTTTGGACCTCATAAAAATTAGGAAATCGCTCAACTCATCCTCACGGCAGCCAGCAGTCAACCTCCTCGTCCGATCAGCTTGGATGCCCTCAGCCATAAGAACAGGATGTCGCTACCAAGTCCCACAAGGCACTTTTTCTGAGTTGAATCACTTATCCACAGGATTGCAGGGTTCAGTGCAGTAGCCACTCGGTTAATAATCTGCTCTTTATCAAAACCTTACTATGTGTACATGTAATTCTGCAGTCCACCATAAACTGTTGTACCTCTTGCTCTTAGTTATTACTTGGCACGGGAGAGATAGAACCAAATTTATTATTATTTGACACGGGAGCGATTAAACCGAAACAGGTTTATTTCCATGAATTTTTAGAATTTGATAAGCTTGCTGATGTTTAATATGTGTGCATGCATGCATATTTTTTGATGTTGTGACTAACTGAATTGCTGAATTGTTGGTTGCCTGGAGTACAATTTTCCAGATTTTTCTGCCTCATTAATCTGCCATGTTTTCGTGATTCCGGTGGGCTGTGACATTTGTGCCTCCTACCCTGCTCTGCTTTCAGGCTTTGCTGGTGTGTTGGGCAGTCTTGAGGCCATCAAGGTGAGAAGCCAAGTGGAGCACTTGCTATGATATGCTCTGGAAACACTGCTGTAGTGGTGTTGGTGATGCTTTGTTGTTCAGAGTAATACGCTACTCTACTGTATAACTATGCAATATTGTGTAACTCTACCATTTAACACTACAGTACCATGTAACTTTACTGTACTGCATGACTCGTACCGTGTAACTCTCAACTGCTACATGTTTCTTACAACTCAACTGTGTAACTATTCTGTACCATGTCCCACAATTTTTATGTGTAACTCGCTTCTGTATCGTGCCCACTCCTCAGATGAGCGATGACGAGCGAGCAGCCCTAGTGTGCACGCCTCCCTCGCCGCTGTACCCAAACCAGTACCGCGAGCTGTCAAACTCAGACCCAGACCGCGAGGCGTCAGCCCCACGCCCCTCGCCTAGCAGGGTGGTCCTACCTCAGGACCATTTCAGCCAAGAGCTACAGGAGCAGTCACTGCAGGACCATGTGCCAGCAAACAACCTCAAGGTGTGGTATTTGTGTCAAGACACCGGTAATCAAATTATTTCCAAGAAACCATTTGGTCAGAAACACTCAAATGGTACTCACGCAGATATTCTTTTGAGGTCAATGAAATACGTCCGACCATAAGTGTATCAGTTGTTTCCACTGACATAGACTAATATAGATAAGTTTTGCTGGATCGTTATTCAGGAACCTTGTTGCAGTTTCTCCAACCTGGTTTTGGAGCCCGTTTCCAAAAAATAGGTTGCTATCTGTCTTCAATTCCTTGACGGTTATGAAGTTATCATGACATGCTGTACATTATTGGAAGGCTCTTCTGAAGGAGCTGCTACAATCAAATTTTTTTTGCAAAAAATGTGTGTTTTTAATATATTTATATTTGATTTTACAAAAACTTTTCCTTGTTCATAGTGTCTTGTCCTACAGCCATCATAACATGCAATACATCATTTAGTTATTATAGAGAAGTGCTATAAAGTGTAAAGGATTGTCCAAAATGTGATTTTAGGAAAATTTAAAGCCATAAGTTTACTTGTAGCTTGTCTTCTTCTGGTTTTGAAGTAATCATTCTATTTTTTTTACCTCGATATTGAAAAAAAATCTTGAATTTTTTCTTTTGTATTGTTTCAGCTCCTACAATTTTGAAGGCAGCAAAGTGTACAATAGATAACAGAAAAGTATTCTTGATTAGTAGCTATAATGATTTGTGATTTTTGTATGGAACATTTTGTGTTGTAATGGTTTAAACCTTGTTGACGTTCCTCGTTTTGTGTGAACAATGGTGAAGCACCTTGCGGAGTCTGTATAAAAGTAACAGCCAATGCCCGGAGACCTGATGTCGAGTTAATTGATGACAAACTATTGTTGGTTTCTATGTTGATGATCTACAATGAAAATAATCTTTGTTTCTGAACAGCAGGCAAAATAAAATATGTTAATGGTAAGTTTAATACAAAAAAAAACATAGTTTTTTCGACGTGGAATTTGACTTTATGTTTGAATTTCCTATGGTATTATATCTGGACAAAGCTTCTTAATGGATAAAATGAATTACATTTTTGACAAGTTCAAATATCAAGTGGAAACAGATCTTTGAAGATATCATTTTATCTTCAATCCTAAACTAATTTTCTTTTGTTACTGTACATATGGCCAAGTAGATAGATTACCAACTGCAGTGCCAGCCTCTGGTGCTACATGTTGTGAGTTTGAGGTTTGGCAAGGATACTGCAGTCATGTGACACGGAAGCGGGACGCCTCTCCTTCTCTGACAGCCTAATCTAGCTGCCCTCCAGGATATTGATGTTACTTTATATACAATCAGAACCGGTGAATTTTATTGAGTATTGTAAGGTTTCAAGACATAAATCTAGTGAATATTTATTTGGCTGATGAAAGATAACTGCAGCTTCTTACTTTTCCAGTGCTTAGTAGCAGTGAGCGTTGGTTCACAGCAAAGGTTCATCCCTTCTGAAATCGTTTTCTCTTCATGTGAAGATTTTGTTCTGAACATGATATCAATTTATGATGTTAGGCACTTAACTAGGCTTTGGTTGTTTATTAATGTATTTTCAAATAGGTATTGCTACTAAACTTGTTGTTCAATGAGTATGTATCTAATTTCGTTTCTATTTCATTCTTTTAATTATTACCAAAAGATTGCTTTTGTTGCAGGGTCTTGAAGAGTTTACTGACGAAAATCGCGTGTTTGAGAAATTCCACATCTCTACTAGCCCAGGTGAGGGAAACATAAATGACTTCCCATGGTATGGGAAAATTTATCTGAATTCACTGTATTCACCTCATCCCTTCTCCTGGCATTGTTTCGTGTCAATTGATGATATACAGTGTTCATTTTATTTACATCTTGAATTACATCTTTGCTATATTTATCCTAACAATCCCACTTGCCTCAAATAAACTACTGATTCACGGGCTGCATGGGGTCACGACTCACCAAGGGGAGGGGGTGAAAAAACTTTATTTTCTTACAGACCTCTCTGTTTTTAATTCTTCAGTGTTCCTCCTTCTCTACCCTTTCCTGGTTATGCTTTTCTTTCTTTACCTCATTTGTTTGTTTGTTTTGTTAAAATTAAGTTAATGGATCTCTCCTCTTGTCTTGACAATTTTGATTTTCGCTTATCTGATTGCTTCATTTGCCCCCGTTTTTTTTACCATTATTGGTTCACTATCCTTTTATTTTTGCTTAATCTATAGTTCAATTTTTTTATTTAATCATTTCAATTTTGTTTTTCTTGTGGCTTATTTTATCCTTTCATTTTCCTTTTCTCATTGCTTGTTTTGTTTGTTTGGTCCTATCCTTTCATCTTTTTGTTCATCTCTTTTATTATAATTTTATTGAGAATTAATGAATCTACTCTAGCCACTGTCTAGGTGGCCTAACATAGTAGAAAAAAAGACAACAAGACAGTTGTGTGATGCAAACGAAGGCCTTTACGCCTCTGCTGCTTTTAGTCCCCCCTGTTGCAATTGGTTAGTGTGTGGGCCGCATTTGTAAATATTTTTAGCCTGTCAATGCCCGCTGTTGCGGGTACGCTGTGACCTACATGTTTCTGCAGGTGGCTTTGTTGGAAGGTTAGAGAATAGACGGGGGTTCAGAGCCAGGCCTCCGCGGGCAAAGAAAATTAGAATAATATAGTTAGGAACTCTTCTAGGAGCCCAACCCTAAGGTAGCCTTAAGCTGCCTAGTTGTTGTTGCTGCTGCTCAACCCCAACTCCCTCTTCGATGAAAGAGCCACGGCCAGCGCACAGCCCGTGGCCCGGGAACCCACCAATGTGTGCGCGTTGGGAGTGCTAGAGCTGCTGATAGGCCCTATAGTAGGCCTGCACCCTTGAGGTAGCTGATGCTGTCGCGCGGGCGTTCCCGTAGATCACGCACTGACGTGACGTTATGGTGGAGCCTGCCTGGTCGGGTGTGATGGTTGGGCACAACGTTATGACGTGCTCGACCGAATCGGGTGAACCTCGGCACTGCAAGCAAAGATCGGAAGGGATATTACTCAGTCTATGCTGGTATGACTGAAGGGCCGTGTGGTGCCCGCACCGCACCCTCGACAGGTGAACCCTGTCACCCCTGGGCAACCCCAACTTCTCCACGTCCACCCCAAGCGGGTGGCTCTGCAAGATCCTGTTAACTCTGTGTTCATCTAATGCAAGAGCTGTGAAATGTGTGTATCTGTTTGTGCATATATTGTTATCTGTAGGTTCAGGAATGGTTACATAAAGGGAGCCGAAGTGTGTTGCCAGTGTGGTATGTAGATGTTGGTTGGTTGGACGAGGGTTCAGTAGGTTGTCCAGGGGTGTATTGGAAGTATTGGATCCCTCTAATATCAAGATGTGGCTTGAAAGAGCGGACCTTGGTTTCTTCATGCAAGTGCGGAATAGGCGTGGTCTGTGTACATCCCTTTGCAATGCGCCAGGCTAAGTTCTTTATCCTTTGCAGGAGTTGATGTGTGTGGGTGCAAGGTTCGAGGACCAAGCGGTGTTTGCGTAGGAGATCACCGGACTGATAAATTAGTTGTATAGTGTTGCAGTTGATTTCTTGGATTCACCGCAAGAGGTTGTAGTGAGTACTCGAGAGGATAGTTCAGTCTGGGCCTGGTTTTGGTGCCGATGTTGATTGTGTGAGGCTTCAATGTCATCCCCGTATCATAACTTACTCCAAGGTACGTTCGTTTATGCAGAGTTCCGAGTCACTGCTGGGATTTTGGGCAATGAGCAGACGGATGAAGCGGCGCGAAGAGCTGCTGCGGCGCTTTTCAAGCAGAACGACGTCCACTTCCATGTAAAGTCTTGAACTCGGCAATTAAAAGAGCTGTGCAAAATAAATGAAACATTGACTGCTGATGTTTCTATGGAAAATAAGTTGCGCCCTATCAGAGGGGCACCAATACATTTGGTCGCTCTTCAAGCAGCCAGTCTCGACGACCTGATATAATTCTATGCCGATTGAGAATTGGACATATTAGACCAAAGCACAGACACCTAATGGAGCCGTCGCCACCCCATACTGCATGGACTGCTTAGTTCCTCTTACAATAGCCCGTGTTTTAGAAGAAATGTCAACACACCAACGGAATGTCGACACACACACTTCCCCAGGAGTTTGCCCAAGGGCAGGACATTTCTAATACACTCTGCATACACCGTCGCGAAGGTCACAATAATGTGACCGCACACGACGGAGTGGCACTTATGATCCATCAAAGCATACCTCATCACCTCTTCTCTCTGAGAACGGAACTCCAAGCTGTCGCAGTGAAGATATGTATCTCGAGACCAATTACAGTTGTATCTATCTACTCGTCACGAAACCACGACCTCGCGGAGGCACTAATGACCGATATTCTTAATCAACTGCATCTTCCCGTACTCTTCCTTGGAGACTTCAACAGCTACCACGAAGTGTGAGGATGCGTGAGAACAGACCCCAGAGGAGTGATAATGGCCAACACCATAGACACTCACAACCTGGTCCTTCTCTACGACGGACAACCCACACGGATCACCCTCGGAAGTGATACCGCCATCGATTTATCAATCTGTTCCCCCACTTTAGCTCCCCAACTCAACACATGACAGTGATCACAACTCAGTGATCATATTGCTCCTTACTGACCGACCAAACTACTCCGACGCACAGGAACTTCGATTCAACTACCGGAAAGCCAGCTGGGAGGAATACTCGACACATGTTGCATGGGACGATGTGGGAGGCCTTCCCGAAGACATTTCAGAGCGCGACCTTGTCACACATCTATACGAGAAATTCCAAAGTGCAGCTGTTGCATGCATTCCCCAATATGTACCCTCAACCTTTTTCCCAAAACCTTGGTGGTGCCCGGAGGTACAAGAAGCAATGGACCAGCGTGAAAGGATGTACGGGGCCTTCCGCCGCGCACGTTCCCCCAGGAACCGAGTAGAGACTGGAAAAGGGAAACTGCCGTGTTCCGCAAACTTAGCGTGGTGAAGAAAAGAGAAAGCTGGACTCTTTTAGTTAATACAATCTATCGAAACACCCCTCTTTCCCAAGTGTGGGGAAAAATCAGCCGTCCTCAAAATCAGATTAGTGCTTTTTCGCGGCTAAAAAGAATATATGTCCACCGTTTTCCATACGTGTGGACAACCTGTTCACCTCGCTGAACATCAATCGTAAAGGTTGCCCCAAGCGACCTATCCTCATACTGTCGGACGGAGACTGTCTATTCTTCTTACGCGGACATCGCGGACAAACTAGCTCAGACTTTCAGCAAAATTTCGCAATCAACAAATGATACGGCTTCTTTCCAACGGGAAAAGATCCTAGGAGAAAGTGAGCATATCGACTTCACTTCCGCAAATGAATAATTCTTCTAAAAACCTTTCTCCCTCCATGAACTACAAAATTCTATCGACCACACTCGTGAAACCTCACCCGGGCCGGACCAAGTGCACATCAATATGATCAAACACCTTCCTGACAATGCTCTCCAGCACCTACTAAATGTGATCAATACGTTGTATTCAAATTCATTATTTCCCAATCAATGGCGAGAATCCGTAATTATCCCGATACTCAAACCCGGAAAATGTCACAGCGACCCGCATAACTATCGTCCCATTGCTCTAACTAGTGTCCTATGTTAGACTATGGAAAGAATGATCACTCTTTTTATCCTCAAAATCGATCAGTTAGCAGACATTCTTCCTCGAGACGGAAGACTGCTCTCGTCACTATAAGTGGACGACCTACAAATAAGCTACAGACAACCCAACCTCATAACAAATCAACAAGAACTCCAGAAGTGCCTAAACCTAGTCGGGAACTGGGCTTCCCTAAACGTATTCCGATTCTCGCCCTCTAAAATTAAAAGCATGCACTTTACCCTTGTGCCCGGTTTACACCTGAAACCAGGCCTAACTCGACACAACACCCCTGAAGTATACGAAGAACCGATAAATATCCTGGGTCTTGTGTGAAACCCTAAACTCACGTGGCGATCCCACATTGTAGCCCTGGCGACACGATGCACTAGGTCGACGGGACTTATCCAATCGGTAACATCCCTAAAAGTCGGTGCCGACATTGACACCGGAATGACGTTGTTCAGAGCAATAATACGATCGCGCATGGACTAGGAAGTTGTTGTCTACTGTTCAGCAGCCATAAATACTCTCGACCATAGCAAACAATGCTATGCGTATCACAGCCGGCGCGTTCCGCTCCACCCCAATCGAATCCTTTAATGTGCTCGCTAACAAACTTCCACTTCCGCTCCGGCGAGACAAACTTTCGCTACAATACTATTTTAAGACTAGAAGTCGAATCAACAACCCGGCAATCAGCCACATCACCAACATATCTGATGATGGCTTTTTCGCGGTTAAAAATAATATATGTCCACCGTTTTCCATACGTGTTGACAACCTGTTCACCTAGCTGAACATCAATCGTAAAGCTATTATGCCTTCATTCTCCTACCGAATTCTTAAAATTAACACACCAACATGGGCGATCAACCCACTACCGGTCAACCTAGACAGTTTACCTCCGCCGCGTCATAATGGCCGGGCCTCCCCCTCCCACGACCATCCCGACAGTGGGATGCCAAGGGCAGGAAAGCACATCAGAGCAGCGTCAAAATTAACCATTCACAACCATTCTCCACTCACGCCTGTTCATTGCACGCTCTCTCGTCACCTCCACATTCATGTCTCACCTTCCCAACGCCCGCTTCACACCATCTATCCACCCAAACTTCGGTCTACCTCTAGGCCTGCGACCACTCGCCTCCGCATTCATCACCCTTTTCACCAATCTACCTTCATCCATCCTCTCCATGTGCTCGAACCATTTCAGCACACGCGAATCCACTCTGTCCTCCAACTTCTTCACCATCCCTGTTCTGATTCGAAATACGTCCTTGGCGATCCGGTCTCTCAGCGTACTCCAGCCATGCTCCTCAAACATTTAATCTCGAATACATTCAACCTTCTCTCCTCTGCTCTCACCTCCAAGCCTCAGCTCCGTAGAGCACAGTTGGGACAATAACACCCTCATACAGCCCTCTCTTTGCTTTCATCCCCAACGTCCTACAGCTCATTACATTCTTTAGTGCACTCAACAGTTTACATCCCTCCTTCACTCGCGCCTTCACTTCAGTTTCCACTAGTTCAGTTATCGCCACATGGGAGCCCAGATACTTAAAACACTGAACTTCCTCCAGGAGCTCTCCATTTAGGGTGACACTAATTTTGCTCGCATCGACAGTCCTCGAGCATCTCATCACTTTACTCTTACCCACGTTCACTCGAAGCCTTCTCTTCTCACACACTCTACCAAACTCAGACACTAGCCTACATAGCTTCTCCTCTGAATCCGCAACCAGGGCCGTATCATCAGCAAATAGCAACTGACTCAACTGCCAACTCCGCTCATTCACTTCCAACAGTTCCAAGCCACGACCCAGCACACTCGCGTTCACCTCCCTGACCACTCCATCCATATAGAGGTTGAACAGCCAGGGAGACATCACGCAGCCTTGTCTCAGTCCCACTTTCACTGTTGACCAATCACTCACCACACATAACAGACTGATACCTCTCGAGTAGCAGCATTCATTTTTTATCTCCTTTGCCCTAATGTAGCGGAACAATGCAGGCACTGCGCCACTCAATCGGTACCACGCCTGCCACAAAACACAAGTTCAGTAACCTCACCAACCATTCGACCATCGATACTCCACCCTTCTTCAGGCACTCGGTCGCCACGCCATCCAAACCAAGGGCTTTCCCTGCTTTCATCACGTCCACCGCATCCTGCACCTCTTCCCTGGTAATGTCCACTACAAGTCTTTCTCCCAAAACTGGCATCCGAGCACCACCACCGACAGCAACAATGTCAGCCACTCTGTCATCCTCGACATTCAACAACTCATCAAAAAACTCTGCCCACCTCATCCGTACATCACCACTTTTCAACAACAACTGGCCGTTTTCATCTTTCACCAATTCCTCTTTACCGGTCTCTCCCTTTCTCACCCTCTTCACCTCTTTCCAGAACATTTTTTTGTTCTCCTCAAAATTCTGCCACAACCATCTGCCCCACCTGGCATCAGCGTCCCTTTTAGCTCTTCTCAGCACTCGCTTCACCTCGTTTCTCCTCTCTTTGTAGCTTTCATGAGCCACCTCCGACTTCACCTGCAACCACTCCTCAAACGCTCCTCTTTTCCGTGCCACCGCCAGTTTGACCTCCTTGTTCCACCAGTCGCAGCCTTTTATTCTGCACCCTCCCATACGGCGCGCACCACACACCTTCTTCGCACATCTCAGCAATGCATCCCTTACCGTCTCCCTTTCTTCCTCCACATCTCTCAGGTCCTATCCTCTCACGTTGTCATATTCTTCCTTCAACGCCTGCTGGAACTCCTCGGCTCTATTTTTCACATTCAGTCCACTCACTTTCACTACCTCTCTTCCTCCTCCCACTCGTTTGTTGCCCTTCCACTTCTGCTCCACTCTTAATCTACCTTCCACCAGCCGATGGTCAGACACTCCTCTACCCTCCCCTCTCAACACCCGCACATCCAACAGCCTCCCCACCACTCTCCTCGAATCAGCACAAAATCCATCAGTGCTCTCTCCATCATTGCACCATGGGCCATCCTTACCCATGTGTACTTGTGAATATCTCGCTTCTTGAACAAACTGTTCCCGACCACCAACTCCTGCTCCATACACAGACCTATCAGGTTTCCTCCACTGTCATTTCTACCGGGAACGCCATACCTTCCTATCACATTCTCCAC
>SDVV010017554.1:0-13960 GCA_016164225.1 Gammarus roeselii
GGGGCGATAGACGAGAGTGATTTGACATTTTATGTGTTTACCGACTACTTGGATTGATACGATGTCGTGCCTGTCGTTTGGAATGGTGACTTCTAATATTTGCAGAGTGTTTTTCACTAAAAAACAGCACTCCTCCGCCCTCTCGGCCTTGTCTGTCTTTGTGAAATAGTGAGTAACCGGGAAGAGTAAATTCGCCTAAATAATGTTTGGTGCTCAATTTCATCCACGATTCTGTGATTGCTATTATGTCGATACTTTCATTCATTGCAAGGATACCTAGTTCTTCGATTTTGTCTCTGAGACTTCCAGCGTTCACGTAGTAACATTTGAGAGTACCGTTAGTCACATTGACTTGATTTGCTTGACTTATTTTGCTTCTACTCTGAGGTCTTGTGTCGGAGCCAAGACTTTCGTTTTCGTGGGTTGTTCTTGCGAAGTTATCTGGTGGTAATAATGTTAGGGAAGACTTGCTTGCAGACACATTTATTGTTATCGTCCTACAACCAGACTTCAAGAGTTTAGGTATTGCTGGAAGTGTGCAGCTGCCATCTCGTGTTCGTAGTGCTATGATTATTGTGATGCCATCCACGTATGAGCTGCCTCACGTGTTTGGTTAAGTCTGTATCGGCAGGTCGTGTATGAAGGCGTTGAAGAGTGAGGGGGAAAGGATGGAACCCTGAGCTACCATTGGGTAAGAAACGTGTTCGTGATGGTATGTTACTGTAGATTTTAAGCGCATGTCTGTCATGGACGAATTAGCAATCCACTTCTTGTAGTTGAGATGAATGTGTGTATGTGAAGTAATATATTGGAGAGGACGTGTCGTTTAAGTGTGCCGATGGCCTTACTAATAAAAATGACGTACACCAGGGTGTGTTGGGCTGGCTTTTTTTTGTTCAGGTCTTTGTGGATGGTCTGAATGAGTTTGGTTCTGGAGTTGCGTGTCCTGAAACAGTGTTGTGTATTAGAAAGTGGAATGTGGGCACTATTTTTGGTGAGAACCAGTGTCTCCAAAAAATTTGGCGACTGGTTCTAAACAAAATTAATGCCCACTCTCCTCTATACAACACTGTTTCAGGACACAAAGTTCCACAATCAACCTCACACAGACCATCCACAAAGGCCTGAAAAAAATACCTTGGTGTGAGTCATTTGCATTAGTAAGACCATCGGCACAGTTCCAAGACACGTCCTCCTGAAAACATTTTGCTCCACAGACATACACATCCATCTAATCTACAAGAAGAGAACTGCTAATTGCCTCTCCGGCAGACGTGCGCACACAACTAACATCTGTGAGGATGAAGAGAATGGTAGTGGTATCTGTGGGGAAGAAGCGAGACAGTGTTAAGATAGAAGTAAACGTTGGCTAATGTTCAATGAATGAGTTTAACTGGGCAAAGATGAGCTCCCAAGAAAGTTGTCGGGCCCTTTTACTGACATTGGTCTCTAAGCTCGCTCTTGACACTGAGAGCTGGATCGTTTTGCAGAAAAAGGTTAAGAATTACATGCGATTGAGCGTGCATGAACTAAGTTGAAGGGGTATCTAACTTACCGAAAGATGGGATCATAGAGAAATACACTGAAAATTAATTTATCTCTGTATTAATAACAAAAATTATTACAAAAGGATTGAGCTATAAAATATATTGAACTCTAATAGAGTAAAAGAGTTGCCATTCACTTTAGGAGGCTATCTTGCTTGCGATTACTTATCTGTATGCAAGGACTAGAAGCAGCATCATGTTAAGTGCATCACATAAACATGCAACACGATAGTGTACCTGCGGCAAATGACGTAGAGTGAAGCATATTCTAAATAACGTCTAATCGGCTGCTTCGAAACTTTCTTTATCTTTTTTAAGAATTCCCCAGCGCTTTCAATAGCTGGTTCTGTTCCACAACACGACCAAAGATGGAGAAGTCATTACTGTATGGGCCACAACACAATGTGGGCAGATCGCGACCAACAACAACGGCTCGCTAATTGCTAGGACAGGCTCACAAAAATTCAGTCTCTTCAATAAAATGTGATATAACATTGTTTTTTTCTATTAAGAGCGTGATTATAACATGAAGTTAGGTAGCCAAAACATCTGAAAATGCATGAGTATTAAGCAAAGCGCATGAACTCAATATTGGCTAACAGACAGCAAACTTACTTGTACAGGTACAGACGCAAGGCCGAATCACCCTACAGGGAACTGCTGATGGCAAGACGCACCTCACTTCTTTCACACACCAAAAAATTGACCTCTTTAGCGCAAAAGGTTCCGGCCTCGACCCCGCAATCCACACTACAAGTCAGGGGTGATATCTGTGTCAGGGGCCCCTCGCCACACACGTCCATAACATTTTCCAAGCGAGATGGCCTGCTTGCAACGGCGGTGTCTAGGATTCAACCCTCACATGTTTACGTTGTCGTTTCGCTGCCAGGGCTTCTGGATCACTGATACAACAACAGACAGCAAAGCCGCGACTCATATTCCCAGTTATTTTCTTTAAGGAGTAATGAACAAACACCGGCGTTCCATGCCCTTATTCTTCAAAAATGTGTCATACAGTTCAACCGTGTTCTCAGTGCTTACCCGTGTATCACCTGCGGTCGCCCTTATATGCGTCGCGCTGGCCCGATTCAGTGCAGATGTGAGGCATTGGCAGACTACTCAAAACAATGTTTTGGTGTCAATAATAGAAATATACCACATGGGTGGTAACGCATTAACTGCCACCCATCCTACATCTTTAATACAGGCCTCAAAAATAACATCCCTCCCCTCCTGAGTGGCTGTTTTCCTATGCGTCTAGCCGCCTCGCTAGTTCTACCAGCGGCCCTTCTAACCGTTGCACAACCCGTTACCACAGACTTCCCGATCAACACCCATCCCTACTCCCCCCAAACCCCCCACTACTTCCTGCAGCAACCCAAAACCCATGTCGGACATATGACAATAAAACTTGAACCCAAACAGCACAGGACACGATCCAATGTAACTGGAGCATTTCCTCACCTTCATTACATTCATATCGCACTTCTCCAGGAAACTGAACTCACAGAAACCAACGCACCGAAGTTTCTCAAGTACACAATGATACGCCACGACCGTCTCAACAACGACGACGGTGGCAGATATTACACTTGCACATCTAAATCTTCACTTCTCGCGCTCATTGAAATATACATGATACAACACAGTATGTTAAACATATACCATCACTATCCAGTTCACGTCAACCGCAATACACATCTCACCTATACTACTTAACACCACTAATGATTCAGTTCCAGGTGACTTTAATGCTCACGATAATTACTTATTGACCACATAAACACTGCCCGAAGGCTAATGTCGTCATTGACACAGTAATCATCTCTTTAAATAACCTAAGACACACCCCCTCGCTACCTTTCCAACCTAAACACTCAACAGACCTCTCCTAAAGTCTCATTTGGCTAGTCACATCTCGCTCTAAAATGTCGTTGGTCACTCCACTAGGACATGTCATCTGACCGCTGCTGTCTTATACTTATTTTAACTACAAGAGATGATAATAGAACGAGTACAATTGAAGCCGCTCTGCACGACATCAATATCACTCTATACCCATCTATTGACGTTCCCAACGGGGTAGTGCACAAAGGTTCTTGACTGAGCTTCGGTGTAGATAGAACCCTTCATCTTATCTAGTGACGCTGCCACAAAAAACTTCACAATACTAAACCATACAGACAGCAAAAACTCGTTGAGCTCCTCATCAAGCGCAAAATTCAGCAGCGACACTCTCCCTAATTTACTCTACACAAACTTGAGAATCATAAAGAATCAAACCCCTAACTCAGAAACAGATGCCGACAATCGTGAACAGCAACGAACTCGTGGAGATGAGCACCATCTTCTTAACCTCAACATAAAAGGTATGGAAACTGAGCAGGAGCCCTTAAAATAAAAACACCATCCATATAGACACACATGTGTTAATCTTAGCACTCAACACTCACACCATACCATCAGACAAACAACAAGCAGATATACTCAACCTACGCTATGCAAACGCTTGCCGTTCGACTGCACCATTCCGACAGGTACTCAAGCATTTACACAAGTTACAAGCTGACCCAAATACCGACCATACTTTTACATCAACCAGATCTAAAACTCATCAGCAACGGACTCTGACGGTTTATAATGCCTGCATTCATTCATCTTCAACACCTAGATCAACACGCCGTCATGACTTTCAAACATTTTTAACCTCTCCGTTCTACACAGCACCATAACCAACGTATGGAAGCGAGCGAAAATCATCTCATTCTATACACTACAAAGCCCCTACAGAACTAGCCTCGTACAGAACTAATTTCTTGAACTCCAAAAGCGATTGAAAATATAGGAGCAACAAATTTCTCAACAAAATTTATGTCTATATCTCACTCTCTACGCAACACGGTTTCAGGACGAAACACTCAACAAACACACCGCTTAACAACCTCAAGCGGACCATCCACGAAAGCCTAAACGAAATGAAGCCAGTCCAACGCACCCTGGTATATTAGTAAGGCCGTCGACACTATAGCACGACACGTCTTCATGAACAAAATACACATCTATCAAATGTAAGTTTATGGCATACTTGAGTACACCCAGCTACGACAAGCCATTTTCTCAATAGTTTTCTCCAGAGCTAAGTCCGTTCTCTTTCACTCTACAACGCTTTTATTTGCGAACTGCCCACACCATCGCAACCCAACATCTACATCAGCTCATACTCGTCGGATCTTATAATCTACAGACAACACCGCAAACACGGGACCGCAGCAGCTTTCCTCCGCAATACATGAATTCTAGAGGTCTGGCTGCAGTTCAAGTGGATGAATGTGTCCGTAAGCGAGTCGTCCAACACATTAATAACACCACACCGTATCCGACTCTTACGTTAGTCAACTACATATCATACTCCACAGTCCCAACATCACGAGATTAGATTAGAGTGCAAAGGCTTTCTAGTGCACTGGAGTCAATGTCCTTCTGACACCGAACGTCAAACCAGCAGCCTACCCCGGCATCAAGTCATCGCCCTCTCTGGTGGAAATGAGGCCCAAATCAATCAATCAATCAAGTCATCGGCAGTCTCCGGGACTGTTTCGGCTCACGACATGCTTAGGTCACTACTGTTTGTAGGGATATAGGGAGAGGTCACAGATGTATCCTACTCAAAGTGAGCAAGTACTCCGGGATGGAGGAGTTTATTTGTAAGTAAGATTAAGTATGATCAATTCGCAACAGATCAGATTTCAGTTAGGAGGCCGGTTTCTTGAAGGTAGCTGAGAAGTGGTTCCGCGCTGAATTGTCTCCGAGGGAACTCAGTAAGCACTAGGCGGAGCCCAACATCACGATCCTTGGAGTAACTTATGCCACTGGAATGATGTTCAAACATCACATAAATAACAGAACTGAAGCCAAAATTAGACAATGTACTCCTAGCCGGGCACAGCAAGGAATCAATGACAACACTATTCAAACAATTCAACAGACCCATTATTTCCTACCCAAACACGCGTGATCCTCTGACTTTGCTCACACACACATGAACTCCCTACAAAAGAATTCAGAACACAGCCCTACGCACTGCAACGGGCGGAACAAAGACCGTACCTATTTTGTATCTGCATGAGGAAACCAAAGTACTTCCTCTAAAACATCAGTTTGATATGAGGGGGCACATTTTTTATCAAGATTCTGGACACGGCAGACATTCCGAACATGCACATGTCAATGGGTATTCGGTCTGCGCGCCTGCTATGGCTCCTCCACCGCCGGAGGCGCTAGGGATAAGCAACATCAATTAAACCTTCATCAAACTCAGCGGAATATACAGAACACACTGTCAGCTCACTTTTAATCTCTTTACATCACCATTCCTTAACCTATAGACAAAAAAATCTATGCAGAAACAGACTCGATCACACTTCACAGAACACGCTTACTGATGAAAGAGCCAACACGGTCCAACAAAGTCACCCATCGGAGGTGGACGTTAGGAAGTCGAGGTTTCCTAGAAGTGACAGTGCTTATCAGCCAGGACTAGTACGGGCACCGCACAGGGTCTTTGGTTATACCAACATAGACTGTGGAACGCCCCTTCCGATCTATGCCTGCGGTGGCAGGGCGGGCTTAATACGGACGAGCACGTGATGGTGCCGTGCCCAGCTATTGCGCCCGGCAGGCTCAATCATGATATCACGTCGGTGCGG
Source organism: Gammarus roeselii (assembly GCA_016164225.1). NCBI lineage: Eukaryota > Metazoa > Arthropoda > Malacostraca > Amphipoda > Gammaridae > Gammarus > Gammarus roeselii. Next base: position 6,254 of record SDVV010017554.1, read on the forward strand.
GTTGTGGGTCTTATATAGGGGCCTGAACTATTATTAAAATTCCAAACATGCACACGTCTGCAGGTATCTTGGCCTCCGAGCAGTACTCCGGCTGTGGCTCCTCCACCGTAAGAAGAGCTGGCGCTAAGCATCAACAACACCAAAGGCTAGTTAGAGCATCATGGGCACGTCAAAACTCATTCATTTACCTTCACACTGATGGTAGCACTAGAGCCTGTTTCACGCCATCCATCCACCCAAACTTTGGTCTACCACTAGGTCTATGACCACTCATCTCTGCTTTCATCTTCCTTTTTTACCTATCTATCATCCACCCTCACCATGTTTCCGAACCATCTCGGAACACAGGTATCTACTCGGTCCTCCTACTTCCTCACCTTCCCCGTTCTAATTCGATCATCATTATTGATCCTAGCCCTCATTGGCATTCGGATCATACCTCTCTAACATTTCATCTCTAAAACATTTATCATTTTTTTCCGTACTCGTCTCTAAGTCTCAGCCCCGTAGAACTGTTGGGACAGCGCTCCTAATCTAGTTGAGACAGCTACCCCTCTCATTGCTTTCAGTTCCTAAGTTCAACAGTTTGTTACGTTTATAATGCACCAAACACTTTACACTCTTCCTTCATTCTAAATTTTACCTCAGTTCCCATTAGTCCAGTCTTCTTCACACTAGAGCCCAGGTACCTAAAGAACTGAATTTCCTTCAATAACTCTCCATTTAGGCGAATACTGATTCCGCTCGCATCGAAATTCATCGAACATCTCGCTTACGCGTAAAGCAAAATTACTGATTCAAGTAAATGCGACAAAGGCAGATTTTAAATGATGTAACAGTTTACATGAGAACCAGTTGACTCGACTGTGCTCTTAGGGCTGAGACGTAGAAGGCGAGAGAGAAGAAGGTTGAACGTTTCGAGTTAAAATGTTTGAGAGGCATGGCCAGAGTGATGCTTAGGGGTAGGATCAATAATGACGTTGTTAGAACTAGATCGGTGATTGTGAAGAAGTTAGATGACACAGCAAATTCGCTTGTTCAAAGGGGGTTCGGACACAAAGTGAGAACGGTTGATGTATTCGATAGGTAAAAAATGAAGAAGCGAAGGTAGACAGCCGTTCATTATGATATCGATATTCGTTGTTGCTAAACACAGCTCCTCCTGCGGTAGAGGAGTCATTGTCGGCGCTCAGCCAGGAAGCCCAGAAATGAAAAATTGGGATTGTGTGGATGGATAACGCTCTATCCCGCTCATGGCGTTTCGTTTTGAAACGGGATGAACACGGGTGGGAGAGCGTCCGACAATCACGACGCAGCAGTGATGAACCAGTGATAGCTGTCTAGCCCTGCTGCCGACGCCGATTTCGGACATCACTCCTATCCAATGTGTATGAAGCGGGGTTCTAGCCGGACCGTCTAGCGTCAAAAGGATAAGTGTTGAAATGTAAGCAGTAGGAGGTGCATTTTGCCGTCGGGCACCCCCCCTGGGTGTCCGACAGCAGCTCTGGGGGACGTGGACCCCCTATTCTGATCTTTATACATGAGAAGTCGCCCTTGTAGCAGGATGAGATAAAGGTCAGGCCATACTAACTAAACATGACTCGTCCATCGTTAACAAGATTAAAAATTTAATGTCTTCCATTTTATTGTCTTGACGTGGCCTGATTCGCTAGCTGCCTAAATGATGCGGAAACATTTGCACCCAGCAAAAGCATACATATATGTCTTATGGCTACAAGTTTTCAAGTAAAATACATCAAAAAAATTAATTCTCAACTTAATGCAATCAATTCTTTAGTAATTCTTGTTAAAGCTGTGACTATCGCCGACATCACATAAAAAAGTGTACCTTTATACAATACATACAGTACTTTCATCAACGTAACCATAGGTACCGAAAGATTTGCAAGTTGAACGGTGATGATGAAGCTGATGATAATGCAAGGTTTCATCTGTTCCTGCTGTTATTCACACAACATTTTTCGGATAAAATTAGTCTGTCTACTTTGCATCATAATTTATCTGAAACATAGTTCAACCAATAAATCTCAAATGAAGAATAGAAATAAACCTAACATTTAAATAAGTCATACGAAGAATAACGACGAACTTCAAAAAGAGAAAGCCATCAGCGAGAGCTGAAGTTGACCAAACAGAAAAGTTTGAGCCATTAGAAAAGCCTGACTCTGCTGAGCTTGGCGTTGATTTCCTCGATGACGGTGTCAATCCGCTCACTGAGGCCTTTGAAGTTGTTGGGGTCGGGGCCGATCATTTTGATGAGCGACGGAACTTCAGATGAAGCGTAGCAAAACCTGCGCATGAAAACAAGTTGGTGAATGGGCTGTCTAGTGGAAGACTATTATAGGTCGTCAGCCAATGGAGGTGGGGTGAACGAATGGGCTGTCTAGTGGAAGACTATCATAGGTCGTCAGCCAATGGAGGTGGGGTGAACGAATGGGTTGACTAGTGGAACACTATCATAGGTCGTCAGCCAGTTGAGGTGGGGTGAATGAATGGGCTGACTAGTGGAAGACTATCATAGGTCGTCAGCCAGTGTAAGTGGGGTGAACGAATTGGCTGACTTGTGGAAGACCATCATGTGTAATGATTTCGGTCGTCAGCCAGTGGAGGTGGGTGAATGGGCTGACTAATGGAAGACTATCATAGGTCGTCAGCCAGTAGAGGTGGGATGAACGCATGAGCGGTAGTGTAATGTATTTTGCATTTAGTGCATATACTATCATTGTAACCGCACCAAATAGTATGTCTTGCTGCAATGCTCTGAGGCAGTAAAACAATCACCGACAACCAGTACTAGACGTCCACCCCAGCGGTACAATCACGCCTCCCAACAACAAGGCTTACTCGTATAAATTTAGTTGATTTGTCGACAGCCCTTCACTATAATACTGATATTCGTTGACAGACGTTTATTTTGATACTTATATTCGTTGACAGCCGTTTATTATAATACCGATATTCGTTGACAGCCGTTCATTATAATATCGATATTCGTTGACAGCCGTTCATTATGATACCGATATTCGTGTACAGCCGTTCATTAAAATACCGATATTCGTTGTCATCCGTTCATTATGACGCTAATATTCTTTGTCATCCGTTCATTATGACGCTAATATTCTTTGTCAGCCGTTCATTATGACGCTAATATTCGTTGTCACCCGTTCATTATGACGCTAATATTCATTGTCACCCGTTCATTATGCTACATATATATGTTAAAGGCTGTTCGTTATGAGACGATATGCGTAGACCCGTTCTTAATGAAATAAGTTCTTAGACAGCCGTTATGATACCGATGTTCGTCAACAGCTGTCCACTATGATACAGATATACGTTGACAGCAGGTCATTATGATACTGATATCCGTTGACAGCATGTCATTATGATACTGATATCCGTTGACAGCAGGTCATTATGATACTGATATCCGTCGACAGCAGGTTATTATGATACTGATATCCGTTGGCAGCAGATCATTATGATACTGATATCCGTTGACAGCAGGTCACTATGATACTGATATCCGTTGACATCAGGTCATTATGATGCTGATATCCGTTGACAGCAGGTCATTATGATACTGATATCCGTTGACAGCAGATCATTATGATACTAATATCCGTCGACATCAGGTCATTATGATACTGATATCCGTCGACAGCAGGTCATTATGATACTGATATCCGTTGACAGCAGGTCATTATGATACTAATATCCGTCGACAGTAGGTCATTATGATACTGATATCCGTCGACATCAGGTCATTATGATACTGATATCCGTCGACAGCAGGTCATTATGATACTGATATCCGTTGACAGCAGGTCATTATGGCACCGATATTCGTTGAGAGTCGTTCCTTTCCCACAGGAGAACCTATGTATACAAACAACCATATTGGAGAGGTCTGGAATAGCGCCACCTATCAGTCTTTAATGCAAGTCTTAGTAGTGCTGTGCAAATTGAAATGCAGTTCAGCAAAAGATGTTCTCAGTGAGCATTAATAGTTTCGGGTTTTATGACATTTACTGTAATACAATATTGAAATATTGTGGGAAATTTCAAGAACTAAATTTTTCTGTTCATTGTGTTCAATATTGAGAATTAAATTATTGTGGTTGAGAAAAGCCCTAGTCTTTTGTGCGAAATGAAAACCCGATTGAGAAGCGATTTTGTTAAACCTTCCATTCCCGTCATAACAAAATAGCTAGTGATTTGAGCTCATCATACTTTAAGGACCTCAATTCAGTTCAAGGGTTTAAAGAAAGTATCTTGAAAAATTGTGAAATATGCCAGCATATTACTTTCATCTCATGTGTTGCTAGAGGTGTTGGTGATCCCCGAAACGAAGTTTTTTTTGTTGTCAAAAGTCGAAGAATAAAATTAAGATTTGCAAGGTGTGAAAGTTGAGAGAAGTGTCACACTGTGAGAAGTGTCACACTTGCACAGGACAAGAAAACACAAATATTGTTTGCGAAGAATTGAATAAGTTTTTTTGTCAATCTTGTGCAAAAGTCAGCGATGGTGGAAAATCATTTAAATGATTTTGTAGCAGGTGTGTGTCCTGTTTTGATCTTGGAGACAAAATGGCTGGTAAGAAACCTGCATGACAGGTGATAAGCAGAGTACTGCAAAGACTGCTGATCACGGTACCTCAGTGTCCATTGGCAGTCAGGATACGGAAAAGGGTGTTGATGTCCATAACAGTGATAAGGTGAGAAGCAACTGTGAAGGTACTGATGTTACTAGTACGAGTATTTCCAGTAAAATTATCGAAAAAGAAAGTAAGAGTGACACTGGGAAGCAAATACAAGACAATTTACCAGAAGGGAAGGGTGTAAAACTCCGCAGATTTTGCTTGACGAGCAAATGCAGGTGTGGAGTGTCGGGAAAATACTGTGGCTTCACCCACCAAAGCCTGTGAGCCGAGGCCAAATAAAAATAATGAAAAGTAAAAAATCAGTGCTCCAGGGTCGAGCAAAAAAAAAACAGTGCGACGCTTGAAACACTGCACACTCTATTTAAAAACAAATGCTGGTACGGATTGTCAGGGAACGAATGTGGCTTTACCCACCCAAAGCGTTGAAAGAAGTTCACGGATTTGGGAATGCAAGGTTTCAAAAGTGAGAAACTCTGAAAAATTCCATCAAAGGGTGTACCATCATCCAATGCAAAAAATTGTGATCGGCTGCACATCAGAAAAACAATGAAACAACTGGAGCACCAGCAAGATGTAGCTGGTGCAGCAAGCAGACCAAGAAACGTCAATCCGAGGATTCCACAGCATGACGGAAACATTAACCATGTTGGTCTAAGTGGCAGGGTCAAGCAGCCTCATGTTCTGGCCCACGTTTCAAAAACCATGATCAACTGATTCATTCCGCAGCGTCAGCAGTGACCAGGACAACAGGTCTCCTCGTGATGGCGTGAACGTTCTTTGTGATGCCCGTGAACGTTCCTCCGTAGCGGTAGATGGTTATCCCCACTACATTGCTGACAAGTCACAGAAGATACATTTAAAAAAAAAATGCTGTAGTCTCCAATATTGCCCTTGCAAACCGAAGCTCCCTCGATGTGAGTGCCGCCAACTAAGAGGTGATGGAAGAAACACTTTCCCAAAAAACAATCAAACAAAATGAGTTGAAGAAGTGTCAACTCTTCAATTCACAAGGTCTTCATTACACCAGCCAATATATTGAAATAAAGTAGGTCTAATGCATTTCATCTTACAGTGTTTCACTCTTCATTGGCCTGACTGAGACGCACCTAAATGAAAATGTTCCATCATCAGAGCTGTACTTTGAAAATTACTATTTTTTTAGAAGTGACCGCGCAAATAGGAAATGTGGTGGTGGTGGTGGTGTCTATTGTAATAGATGGTTTTGGAAGCTGTGAAGGATTAAACATTTCCAACGATAACTGTGAGTGTCCTGCTGTTAAAATTGAACTGCTGTAAGCAATAATTATAGTGTATAGACCAACAAAATATGATTTTGTACATTCTGAAGATGAACTCGAAATTTGAAATTTCACAACGCACTCGTCAAGCATTGACAAGGCAAAATTGAATATCTTTTTCTGTTGGGACTTCAATTTTCCTTTCCTAAGATGGTTAAATGATGATCAAGCGGCGGTACCTGGTAGCTATATCATTGACACTTGTAGCACCAAAGCTGCGACAAATCAAAGTAAAAAATGAGTAAATAAATACTTTTCTACACAAAATAACAATGTGTACACCTAGAAGCAACAAACTCTTCCTGCTTTAGGACACCGAACGAGTTCTTCAGTGGGAGGGCCTTGATTTGTGTGTCTGTTTGCAATTCCCTTTCCTTTGTGATCCGGGCTCTGGCACGCTACCAGCAATTTAAATCATGCGCCTACTTGTTGCCTTTCGATCTTCGGATGCCCCTCGGCTGCCATTAATTTTTGCCATTTTCAGCTGTGAAGTAGCGGTGAGAGGTAAATGTTTTTGTTATCTCCATCATGTGCTTTGACAAAGGAGGAGGCGATTGAAGATACGACGAAAGAGACAAATGTGCGCGGCCTGTCTAAGACCGGTTTGAACTGTCGGAAGGAGTGTTAGGTGTCTTGGGTTTAATTGGAGTGGGAATCTTGGAGGTAGGCAGAGTGGGAGTTATGAGCGGTGGGGGTATTGGCGAGGTCTGGGGTAGACTGGGGCTTCCCACCGCAGGCTTTCTCACCACGCGTGTGCAATTCCCTCAAGCCGTCGCATCTCTCCAGCAGCCTCCGTGGGTTCCACTGAAGCGTATGGTTGTTGTTGTTGCTTAGCCCTGGTTTCAACCTGCGGTAGTGGAAACCACGCCAGCGAACCGCCCTAAACCCTTGATACCCACCGCCACGCGCGTGTTGAGACGAAGTAGGCGGAAGACGATAAATTGGTGACTGGCTTAGTTGTGGGGTAGAGTGCTTTTGTTGCCATCTGAATTAACTTAGTGGGTTGTGTGGCAGTTAACAAATGGCCACCCGTGAGGTATAATTTTAATTGTGGACACCAGAACACTGAAACTTGCAGCGAGTTCATGTTCCTCAGCCACACTGCAACGCACTAACCAAACGCGTGCAGGTATAACCTCATGTGGAACAGGAATGTTTTGTAGGGGAGAAATGATGGGGATAGTTCACTTGTCCATGAAAAACAATGCAGTGTATATGTCGTGGCTCTGGTGTCTTGGAAGTTTCGGTGGGCCTGAAGGCTGGGTAGCGCACAGGCTGCGTCCACATCAACACCGCAGAGAAGGCACACAAGGCGCAATAATCACCGGCGAGGATATGAAACAGGGTGGGTTGAGGGACTTCCGCTGGGGCCGGAGCCCCAGACACCGCTGCCGCAGGCAAAGCATCTTGATGGAGTTGGCCCGCCTGACTCGTGGGCGGCGATCGTATGGAGGCTTGTTGGTTGAGTTCATCTCTCTGTTTTGCCATAATGTTTATGGTCTGCTGTGGCTTGGCGAGTAGTGAAGGAGGAGGAAGTGGTGAAAGATGAAAACGGCCAGTTGTTGTTGGAAAGTGGTAATGTACGGAAGAGGTGGGCCGAGTATTTTGATCAGTTGTTGAATGTCGAGGATGACAGAGAGGCTGACATTGTTGCTGTGGGTGGTGGTGCTCGGATGCCAGTTTTGGGAGAAAGACTTACTGCGGACATTACCAGGGAAGAGGTAC
>SDVV010017555.1:0-13960 GCA_016164225.1 Gammarus roeselii
GTATAGATGGAGTGGTGAGGGAGGTGAAAGTGAGCGTGCTGGGTCGTGACTTGGAGCTGTTGGAAACAAATGGTCAGAGTTGGCAGTTAAGCCAGTTGCTATTTGTGGATGATACGTCGCTGGTGGCGGTTTCAGAGGAGAAGCTATGCATGCTAATGTCTGAGTTTGGTAGAGTGTGTGAGAGGAGGAAATTTCGATTGAACGTGGGTAAAAGTGAAGTAAGGAGATGCTCGAGGACTGTGGGCGCGCTAAAAATTAATGTCCTAAACGTAGAGCTGTTGGAGGAATTCCAGTGCTCCAAGTGTCAGGGATCCCATGTTGAGGTGACTGAACTATTGGAAACTGAAGCAGAGGCGCGAGTGATGGAGGGGTAAAGTGTTGGGTGCACGGAAGAGTGTAATGGGCTGTACGACGTTGGGGATGGAAGCAGAGAGAGGGTTGTATGAAGGTGTTATTGTCGCAACTGTGCTCTACGAATCTGAGACTTGGGAAATGAGAGCAGAGAAGAGAAGAAGGTTGAATGTTTTTCGAGATGAAATCGTTGATAAACAGGACTTGAGTGAAGCAGAGAGACCGGGTCACTAATGACGTGGTTCGAATCAGAACGGGAATGGTGAAGAAGTTGGAGAAAAAAGTGTATGCGCGTGTTCTGAGATGGTTGAGATGGGAGAGCGATAGCGTCAACAAAGAGCGTCCCATCCAATTTCAAATTAGCCAATTAGCTGTAAACGCTTGAAGAAATTTTGGAAGATACCCGTGTTATGGAAATCCTGAAAAAAAAAATCCATGTTGTTTTCAAATTGAACATAACGAGCTATAGGTTCCAGCTGTTTTTTAGAGAGATTTCTTATCACGTGTCAGAAACTGGTACTACCTTGCACCAGATGGTCGTATCTTTTCTGCGACCAGCCATAGAAAGCTGCACCCACGGAGCCACTTATGTGCTGGCTTAGCCAAGAAAATGCAATATATATCGAGACGGGACAGTTTTGTCTAAATACTTGCAACCCGTCTCGATTAATATTTAATTTTGTAGACTTAGCCAGCACATACGTGGCTCCGTGGGTGCCACTTTCGTCGATTGGTCGCACAGGATGTACGACCATCTGGCGCGAGGTGGTACAGTTTGTAATTCGTATCATTACTGATTTGACTCGCTGATGATAGGTGATGAAAATCTCGCAAAAAAAAATAACCTATAGCTCGTTATGTTCAATTTGAAATCAACATGGATTTTGTTCCGGAATCTCCATAACACGAATATATACTAAAATTTCTTCAACCGTGTACAGCTCCTTTGCTTTTTTATCATTGAGTGGGAAGCTCTTCGTTGACGCTATTGCTCATTCATGACTCATTCCTTAAATTGAGTTTCGACTGGGTAATCCGGGTTCTGGTAACGCTTGAATCTGCGGCAGTATTGTGCAAATTGTATACACAGCCTTTCCCTTTCTTCCTTGTACCTAATTGATGAAAAGTCGCACAGGCACTCGCTACTCTTGGGTCCGTTCAGTAGGTTCGAAGCCAAGATGCCACACTCAATTTATTTTACCTATAACTCGGAAAGAAAATCGGAAATAAGATTATTTACCTAATTACCTACCTTAGGTCCATCCCTCGGAAGTCGTTCCAATTCGCACGGATTGATGTGTTCATGACATCTTGATGTTCTTATTGTCAGAGAAGAGGATATTTCTCTATGACTATCTTTTTTTTTGCAGATTCCTGGCTGCAATAAATATTTGTAGCGTAAACCGATTCGGTCGTAACTGGGAAACCAAGTGGTATGAAGAGTTATTTCTATGTATTACAACAATCTGTGTAAATTGTGAGCAGAAGATTCATGTGGTCATCTTATAAAGCCAAACTTTCAATACACTACATCAATCCCATTATTTTCACGGACGTAATCCAGTTGTCATTTAAAGTATACGGAAGTAATTTGAAGAGATGCAATAAAAACCGTTCAACAAATTTGAATGCATTGCACGGGACAAAAAGTAAATAGCCTATGTAGCTCACACAGACTCTACTTCAGAACTAAACTTCTTGCTTTCAAAAGGTAACCTAGATTGGGCCAATTGGCCTAGTTGTTGCCTCACACTTTTATACAGTTGTAAACATCTAACTACTAGATCATCCGATAATATTCACCAAGAACGTTGTATGCAATGAAAGATTGTAAATTGTTTTATACCATCTCTTTCCATTTAGTTTTTCCCGTAAATCGTGAGAAGATGATTGAATGATAAAAAGCTGCGAGAATATTTTTTTTCCTTCAAAATTTTTATGAGAGGTAACCAATGCCAATCACAAACGGGCAGTGCATATGCAGAGAAGAAAACATTTCAGCGCGAGTTTTTGGGTATCGGATAACAGCGTGACAACAAGTGACCGAATATACGGCCGTTGTGACGGCCGAATAACTTTTCTGGGAATGTTCGCATAAATTGTAAGGTAGCTATAGAAGGAGTCATTGCCAAATTTAAATTTATGTGAACTCTTGAATGACGTCATTCATTGGTTTATATGGCGCATGGTTAAAGACCATTTCAAGAAATCAATGAAATGCCGGAATCATTAATAATTTACTTTTAAAGGTGTACTGATAAATAACCAGAATATCCAATAAAATTGTGATGGCTTTTTTGCGCAGTCTGTTGTATCAGGAATTATGCCTAACCCTCATAAGAACATCGATGTAACACAGTCAATTCGGAGTCATGCATCAATGCTCTCGTGTGATCATTTATATTAGTTATGCATCAAAAAATAATTAGTTATTTTCCAGCGCGTGAATTTTTCAAATCACGGTGATAACTACATTATTCAGAAAATTGCATTAATAAATACGTTTCCCCAAATTTCGATACATAAATACACAATTACTTCGAAAATTACTATTCAAAAAATTCTGTGAAATTTCGCACAGAGTTGAGGTTGATTAATTTGTTCGGATCCTCATTGTTTCTTCGTTGTCGATTTAACTCATTTCGACACCAGTTGTCTCACATTTTTGAAAGCAAATGCGCTTCATTCAAAATCATGATATAGCCAGTGCTTTGGTAGCTTGAGCTTATAACAAAGTATGTAGTGTAACTGCTTCCAAGCATTGCGCGATTCCCTCGACCCCTTCACTGATCATCTGTTTCACATTCTCCTTCACCGGCAGAAGCACACGGATCACTGATCATCTGTTACTTGTTATCATTCACCAGCAGCAGCAAATTTTTTGTGTTCTCTATCACCAGCAGAAGCGAAAAGATCTCTTACCTTCTGTTTCTTGTTCTCATTCAGCAGCAGAAGCAAATGGATCACCGATCACCTGTTTCTTGTTCTCATACACCGGCAGAAGCAAATCGCTAGGTGATCATCTGTTTCTAGTTCTCATTCACCGGCGGAAGCAAATGGATCGCTGATCTCCTGTTTCTTGTTCTCATTCCCCGGCAGAAGCAAAGGGATCAATGATCATCTGTTTCTTGTTCTCATACACCGGAAGAAGCAAACGGATCACTGATCATCTGTGTCTTGTTCTCATTCACTGAACGAAGCAAATGAAACACTGATCATCTGTTTTTTTGTTCTCATTCACTGGCACAAGTAAACTAAGCCCTGATCATCTGTCTCTTGTACTCATTCACCGGCAGAAGCTAATAGATCACTGTTCATCTGTTTCTTTTCCTCTTTCACCGACAGAAGCAAATTGATCATTGGATCATCTGTTGCTTGTTCTCATTCAACGGGAGGAGCAGATTGATCACTGATCATCCGTTACTTGTTCTCATTCATGGATCACTGATCATTTGTTCCTACTTGACATTCAAATTTCACTTCTCAAAATGCCTGGCAAGCGCCGGCTACTGAAATCTTGTCTTAAATGGCTGACAGCTTTTAAAACTTGATACTTCCAGCCATCTCGAAATTGATTCCGAACAGTCGTTTAGATTTTAGTTACATGAGCACACCGGGGACGAACTGTAGAGAATATTAATCCCACGATTGCGATATTATATTTCTTTTCGAATCTGTACACACCAAAAATGTCTGTAAGCGAACTTAACTGCAAAAATATATGATAACGCATTTGCTCTGGTATAACAAGTTTTCCGTCCCCATGAAATGACGTCTTTCGGACAGAAAAAACAGGAGAACATAACATACATAACATGATATTTTGCTACCCTATCCACTGTGTGTCGTAGAAGACGACTATAAGAGTGACCCGTAGCCGGGAGTAGAATCGTGCTACCGTAACCCCTGCATGTCGTAAAGGGCGACTTAAAGCGTCGAAGCGACTAGGAATCTTGTTCCCTGTATAACCCTTCCTAAAAGATGGCAAGACGAGCGGGGGAAGGAGAAGCTCACCCCTTTCCAAACTCTGTTGTTAGGGTCGCTGAATTTGCGTGGCTGTTGTTCGAATCAAGTAAAGAGGTGAGAGATTGGTGAGATGTTTGTGAGGAGGAATTTTGATGTGTTGGCGCTGAGTGAGACGAAGTTGAAAGGTAAGGACGAATGAAAGTTCGGTGTGGTAAATGGAAAAAAATCTTGTGTAGAGGAAGGCTGGGCACGAGAAGGTGTGGTGTTGATATTGAGTGATCGGTTGGCTAGTAGCATTACCGAGTGGGAGGAGGTGTCCTCAAGATTGATTTGAGTATAAGTTAAGTAAGGCGTAGAAAGATAGGTATTTGTGAGCGCATACGGTCCGGGTAGCGAGAGGAGTGAAGGAGAGAGGGAGCAATGATGGATTGACCTGAATGAGTGTATTGAGAGTTTTGAAGTTCAATTCAATGTGGTTGTACTGGTTCACCTTAATGCGAGAGTTGGAATGTAGTGGTGGAGAATGTGATAAGAAGGTTTGGTGTTCCCGGTGGAAATGAGAATGGATAAAAAGTAATAGGCCCGTGTATGGAGCAGGAGTTGGTGGTCTGGAAGTTTGTTCATGAAGCGAGATATCCACAAATACACATAGGTTAAGATGACCCGTGGTGCTGTGGTGGAGAGAGCGCTGATGGATTTTGGGATGATTTCGAGGAGAGTGATGGGGAGGACGTTGAATGTGTTGGTGTTGAAAGAAGAGGGTGGAGGAGTGTCTGACCAACTACTGGTGGAAGGTAGATAAATAGTGGAGCAGAGGTGGACGGCAACAAAAGCGTGGGAGGAGTAAAAGAGATTGTGAAAGTGATGGAATTGAATATGAGAAGCAGAGCTGAGGAGTTCCAGCAGGCGTTAAGGGAAGAATATGACAACGCGAGAGGACAGGACCTGAGAGGTATGGAGGAAGAATGGGAGACGTTGGGAGATGCGCTGCTGAGATGTGTGAAGAATGTGTGTGGTGCCCTCCGTAGTGAGAATGTGTGTGGTACGCGCCGATGTGAGTGGTGGAACGAGGAAGGCAAGCTGGCGGTGGTAAGGTAAGTAGGAGCGTTTGAGAAGTGGTTGCAGGTAAAGTCGTTGCTGGCGTATGAAGCTACGAACAGATGAGAAACGAAGTGAAGCGGGGGGTGAGGAGACCCAAAAGGAACACTGATGCCAGATGAAGTCAACGGCTGTGAAAGAATTCCGAGGAGAACAAAAAGATGTTCTGGAGAGAAGGGAATAGGGTGAAAAAGGGAGATACCTGGAAGGATAAGGTGGTGAAAGATGAAAACGGCCAGTTGTTGTTGGAAAGTGGTGATGTGCGGAAGAAGGGGGCTGAGTATTTTGATTAGTTGTTGAATGTCGAGAATGAGAGAGAGGCTGACATTACTGCTGTGGGTAGTGATGCGCGGATGACAGTTTTGGGAGAAAGACTTGTGGCGGATATTACCGACGGAAGAGGTGCTGGAGGGGGCGGAAGTGATGAAAGCAAAGAAAAGCAAAGAAAGCCCCTGGTTTTTATGACGTTGCGACCGAATGCCTTCAACAGGGTGGAATAACTATTGTCGAATGGGTGGTGGGGCTTCTGAACTTGTGTTTTCTGGCGGGCGTAGGACGATTGAGTGGTGCAGTGGTTTTATTGTTCCACTGTATAAGGGCAAATTAGATAGAAGTGAATGCTGCAACTCGAGAGGGATCAGTCTGTTATGTGTGGTTGGAAAGTTGTACAGGAGTGTGCTGATTGAAAGGATTAGAGACTACGGACTGTGCAATTGGAGAGGAACAGTGTGGCTTTTGGAGTGGTAGAGGGTGTTCCGATCAAATTTTTGCTGTGAGACAGGTCTGTGAGAAGAACCTTGCAAAAGGAAAGAATGTGTTCTGGGCCTTCATGGATCTGGAAAGGGTAGATGACAGTATTGACAGGGAAGTGCTGTGGAGGGTGTTGCGTTTGCATGAAGTGGGCGGATATTTGTTGAAAGCGGTGCAGAGTTTCTTTGTTGGCAGCCGAGCATGTGTCAGGTGAATGATTGGTTCACAGTAAAAGTGGGACTGAGGCAAGGCTGCGTGATGTCTCCCTGGCTGTTCAATCTCTGTATAGATGGAGTGGTGAGGGAGGTGAAAGTGAGCGTGCTGGGTCGTGACTTGGAGCTGTTGGAAACAAATGGTCAGAGTTGGCAGTTAAGCCAGTTGCTATTTGTGGATGATACGTCGCTGGTGGCGGTTTCAGAGGAGAAGCTATGCATGCTAATGTCTGAGTTTGGTAGAGTGTGTGAGAGGAGGAAATTTCGATTGAACGTGGGTAAAAGTGAAGTAAGGAGATGCTCGAGGACTGTGGGCGCGCTAAAAATTAATGTCCTAAACGTAGAGCTGTTGGAGGAATTTCAGTGCTCCAAGTGTCAGGGTTCCCATGTTGAGGTGACAGAACTATTGGAAACTGAAGCAGAGGCGCAAGTGATGGAGGGGTAAAGTGTTGGGTGCACGGAAGAGTGTAATGGGCTGTACGACGTTGGGGATGGAAGCAAAGAGAGGGTTGTATGAAGGTGTTATTGTCGCAACTGTGCTCTACGAGTCTGAGACTTGGGAAATGAGAGCAGAGAAGAGAAGAAGGTTGAATGTTTTCGAGATGAAATCGTTGAGAAACATGGCTTGAGTGAAGCAGAGAGACCGGGTCACTAATGACGTGGTTTGAATCAGAACGGGAATGGTGAAGAAGTTGGAGAAAAAAGTGTATGCGCGTGTTCTGAGATGGTTGAGATGGAAGAGCGATAGCGTCAACAAAGAGCGTCCCATCCAATTTCAAATTGGCCAATTAGCTGTAAACGCTTGAAGAAATTTTGGAAGATACCCGTGTTATGGAAATCCTGAAAAAAAAAATCCATGTTGTTTTCAAATTGAACATAACGAGCTATAGGTTCCAGCTGTTTTTTAGAGAGATTTCTTATCACGTGTCATCAGCGAGACAAATCAGTAATTACACGAATCAGAAACTGGTACTACCTTGCACCAGATGGTCGTATCTTTTCTGCGACCAGCCATAGAAAGCTGCACCCACGGAGCCACTTATGTGCTGGCTTGGTCTATAAAATAAAATATATTTCGAGACGGGACAGTTTTGTCTAAATACTTGCAACCCGTCTCGATTAATATTTTATTTTGTAGACTTAGCCAGCACATACGTGGCTCCGTGGGTGCCACTTTCGTCGATTGGTCGCAAAGAATGTACGACCATCTGGCGCGAGGTGGTACCAGTTTGTAATTCGTATCATTACTGATTTGACTCGCTGATGATAGGTGATGAAAATCTTGAAAAAAAAATAACCTATAGCTCGTTATGTTCAATTTGAAATCAACATGGATTTTGTTCCGGGATCTCCATAACACGAATATCTAATAAAATTTCTTCAACCGTGTACAGCTCCTTTGCTTTTTTATCATTGAGTGGGAAGCTCTTTGTTTACACTATTGCTCATTCATGACTCATTCCATAAAATGAGTTTCGACTGGGTAATCCGGGTTCTGGTAACGCTTGAATCTGCGGCAGTATTGTGCAAATTGTATACACAGCCTTCCCCTTTCTTCCTTGTACCTAATTGATGAAAAGTCTCACAGGCACTCGCTACTCTTGGGTCCGTTCAGTAGGTTCGGAGCCAAGATGCCACACTCAATTTTTTTTACCTATAACTCGGCAAGAAAATCGGAAATAAGATTATTTACCTAATTACCTACCTTAGGTCCATCCCTCGGAAGTCGTTCCAATTCGCACGGATTGATGTGTTCATGACATCTTGATGTTCTTATTGTCAAAGAAGAGGATATTTCTCTATGACTATCTTTTTTTATGCAGATTCCTGGCTGCAATAAATATTTGTAGCGTAAACCGATTCGGTCGTATCTGGGAAACCAAGTGGTATGAAGAGTTATTTCTATGTATTACAACAATCTGTGTAAATTGTGAGCAGAAGATTCATATGGTCATCTTATATAGCCAAACTTTCAATACACTACATCAATCCCATTACTTTCACGGACGTAATCCAGTTGTCATTTAAAGTATACGGAAGTAATTTGAAGGGATGCAATAAAAACCGTTCAACAAATTTGAATGCATTGCACGGGACAAAAAGTAAATAGCCTATGTAGCTTGCCTAGACTTCTACTTCAGAACTAAACTTCTTGCTATCAAAAGGTAACCTAGATTGGGCCAATTGGCCTAGTTGTTGCCTCACACTTTTATACAGTTGTAAACATCTAACAACAAGATCATCCGATAATATTCACCAAGAACATTGTATGCAATGAAAGATTGTAAATCGTTTATACCATCTCATTCCATTTAGTTTTTCCCGTAAATCGTGAGAAGATGATTGAATGATAAAAAGCTGCGAGGATATTTTTTTAACTTCAAATTTTTTATGAGAGGTAACCAATACCAATCACAAACGGGCAGTGCATATACAAAGAAGAAAACATTTCAGCGCGAGTTTTTGGGTATCTGATAACAGCGTGACAACAAGTGACCGAATATACGGCCGTTGTGACGGCCGAATATCTTTTCTGGGAATGTTCCCATAAATTGTAAGGTAGCTATAGAAGGAGTCAATGCCAAATTTAAATTTATGTGAACTCTTGGATGACGTCATTCATTGGTTTATATGGCGCATGGTTAAAGACCATTTCAAAAAATCAATGAAATGCCGGAATCATTAATAATTTACTTTTGAAGATCTACTGATAAACAACCAGAATATCCAATAAAATTGTGATGGCTTTTTTGCACAGTCTGTTGTATCAGGAATTATACCTAACCCTCATAAGAACATCGATGTAACACAGTCAATTCTAAGTAATGCATCGATGCATTCGTGTGATTATTTATATTAGTTATGCATCAAAAAATAATTAGTCATTTTCCAGCGCGTGAATTTTTCAAATCACGGTGATAACTACATTATTCAGAAAACTGAAATAATAAATACGTTTTCCCTAATTTCGATACATAAATACACAATTCCTACAGAAATCACTATTCAAAAAATTTTGTGAGATTTCGCACAGAGTTGAGATTGATTAATTTGTTCGGATCCTCATTGTTTCTTCCGTTGTCGATTTAACTCATTTCGACACCGGTTGTCTCACATTTTTGAAAGCAAATGCGCTTCATTCAAAATCATAATATAGTCAGTGCTTAGGTAGCTCGTGCTTATAACAAAGTATGTAGTGTAACTGCTTCCAAGCATTGCGCGATTCCCTCGACCCATTCACTGATCATCTGTTTCACATTCTCCTTCACCGGAACAAGCGAATGTTGCACTTATCATGTTACTTGTTCTCATTCACCGGCAAAAGCAAATGGATCACCTGTATCTTGTTTTTGTACACCGGCAGAAGCAAATGGATCATTGATCATTTGTTTTTTGTTCTCGTTCACTGTCAGAAGCAGATGGATTTGCTTATCATCTGTTTTTTGTTCTCTTGCATCGGCAGAAGCACACGGATCACTGATCATCTGTTACTTGTTATCATTCACCAGCAGCAGCAAATTTTTTGTATTCTCTATCACCAGCAGAAGCGAAAAGATCTCTTACCTTCTGTTTCTTGTTCTCATCCAGCAGCAGAAGCAAATGGATCACCGATCACCTGTTTCTTGTTCTCATACACCGGCAGAAGCAAATCGAAAGCTGATCATCTGTTTCTTGTTCTCATTCACCGGCGGAAGCAAATGGATCGCTGATCTCCTGTTTCTTGTTCTCATTCCCCGGCAGAAGCAAAGGGATCAATGATCATCTGTTTCTTGTTCTCATACACCGGATGAAGCAAACGGATCACTGATCATCTGTGTCTTGTTCTCATTCATCGAACGAAGCAATAGGAACACTGATCATCTGTTTTTTGTTCTCATTCACTGGCACAAGTAAACTAAGCCCTGATCATCTGTCTATTGTTCTCATTCACCGGCAGAAGCAAATTAATCACTGAACATCTGTTTCTTTTCCTCGTTCACCGACAGAAGCAAATAGATCATTGGATCATCTGTTGTTTGTTCTCATTCAACGGGAGGAGCAGATTGATCACTGATCATCCGTTACTTGTTCTCATTCATGGATCACTGATCATCTGTTCCTACTTGTCATTCAAATTTCACTTCTCAAAATTGCCTGGCAAGCGCCGGCTACTGAAATCTTGTCTTAAATGGTTAACAGCTTTCAAAACTTGATACTTCCAGTCATCTCGAAATTGATTCCGAACAGTCGTTTAGATTTTAGTTACATAAGTACACCGGGGACGAACTGTAGAGAATATTAATCCCACGATTGCGATCTTTTATTTCTTTTCGAATCTGTACACACCAAAAATGTCTGTAAGCGAACTTAACTGCAAAAGTTTATGATAACGCATTTGCTGTTATAACGAGTTTTCCGTTCCCATAAAATGACATCTTTCGGACAGAAAAAACAGGAGAACATAACATACATAACATGATATCTTGCTACCCTATCCACTGTGTGTCGTAGAAGACGACTATAAGAGTGACCCGTAGCCGGGAGTAGAATCGTGCTACCGTAACCCCTGCATGTCGTAAAGGGCGACTTAAAGCGTCGAAGCGACTAGGAATCTTGTTCCCTGTATAACCCTTCCTAGAAGATGGCAAGACGAGCGGGGGAAGGAGAAGCTCACCCCTCTCCAAACTCTGTTGTTAGGGTCGCTGAATTTGCGTGACTGTTGAACGAATTAAGTAAAGAAGTGAGAGATTGGTGAGATGTTTGTGAGGAGGAATTTTGATGTGTTGGCGCTGAGTGAGACGAAGTTGAAAGGTAAGGACGAATGTAAGTTCGGTGCGGTAAATGAAAAAAATCTTGTGTAGAGGAAGGCTGGGCACGAGAAGGTGTGGTGTTGATATTGAGTGATCGGTTGGCTAGTAGCATTACCGAGTGGGAGGAGGTGTCCTCAAGATTGATGTGAGTGAAAGTTAAGTTAGGCGTAGAAAGATAGGTATTTGTGAGCGCGTACGGTCCGGGTAGCGAGAGGAGTGAAGGAGAGATGGAGCAATGATGGATTGACCTGAATGAGTGTATTGAGAGTTTTGAAGGTCAATTCAATGTGGTTGTAGTGGTTGACCTTAATGCGAGAGTTGGAATGTAGTGGTGGAGAATGTGATAAGAAGGTTTGGTGTTCCCGGTGAAAATGAGAATGGAGAAAACGTAATTGGCCCGTGTATGGAGAAGGAGTTGGTGGTCGGGAACAGTTTGTTCATGAAGCGAGATATCCACAAATACACATAGGTAAGGATGACCCGTGGTGCTGTGGTGGAGAGAGCGCTGATGGATTTTGGGTCGATCTCGAGGAGAGTGATGGGGAGGACGTTGAATGTGTTGGTGTTGAAAGGAGAGGGTGGAGGAGTGTCTAACCAACTACTGGTGGAAGGTAGATAAATAGTGGAGCAGAGGTGGACGGCAACAAAAGCGTGGGAGGAGTAAAAGAGATTGTGAAAGTGATGGAATTGAATATGAGAAGCAGAGCTGAGGAGTTCCAGCTGGCGTTAAGGGAAGAATATGACAACGCGAGAGGACAGGACCTGAGAGGTATGGAGGAAGAATGTGAGACGTTGGGAGATGCGCTGCTGAGATGTGTGAAGAATGTGTGTGGTGCCCTCCGTAGTGAGAATGTATGTGGTGCGCGCCGATGTGAGTGGTGGAACGAGGAAGGCAAGCGGGCGGTGGTAAGGTAAGTAGGAGCGTTTGAGAAGTGGTTGCAGGTAAAGTCGTTTCTGACGTATGAAGCTACGAAGAGATGAGAAACGAAGTGAAGCGGGGGGTGAGGAGAGCCAAAAGGAACACTGATGCCAGATGGGGTCAACGGTTGTGAAAGAATTCCGAGGAGAACAAAAAGATGTTCTGTAGTGAAGGGAATAGGGTGAGAAAGGGAGATACCGGTAGGGATAAGGTGGTGAAAGATGCAAACGGCCAGTTGTTGTTGGAAAGTGGTGATGTGCAAAAGAAGGGGGCTGAGTATTTTGATTAGTTGTTGAATGTCGAGAATGAGAGAGAGGCTGACATTATTGCTGTGGGTAGTGATGCGCGGATGACAGTTTTGGGAGAAAGATTTGTGGCGGATATTACCGACGGAAGAGGTGCTGGAGGGGGTGGAAGTGATGAAAGCAGAGAAAGCCCCTGTTTTTATGACGTTGCGACCGAATGCCTTCAACAGGGTGGAATAACTATTCTCGAATGGGTGGTGGGGCTACTGAACCTGGGTTTTCTGGCGGGCGTAGGACGATTGAGTGGTGCAGTGGTTTTATTGTTCCACTGTATAAGAGCAAATTAGATAAAAGTGAATGCTGCAACTTGAGAGGTATCAGTCTGTTATGTGTGGTTGGAAAGTTGTACAGGAGTGTGCTGATTGAAAGGATTAGAGACTACGGACTGTGCAATTAGAGAGGAACAGTGTGGCTTTAGGAGTGGTAGAGGGTGTTCCGATCAAATTTTTGCTGTGAGACAGGTCTGTGAGAAGAACCTTGCAAAGTGAAAGAAGGTGTTCTGGGCCTTCATGGATCTGGAAAGGGTAGACGACAGTATTGACAGGGAAGTGCTGTGGAGGGTGTTGCGTTTGTATGGAGTGGGCGGATATCTGTTGAAAGCGGTGGAGAGTTTCTTGTTGGCAGCCGAGCATGTGTCAGGTGAATGATTGGTTCACAGTAAAAGTGGGACTGAGGCAAGGCTGCGTGATGTCACCCTGGCTGTTCAATCTCCGTATAGATGGAGTGGTGAGGGAGGTGAAAGTGAGCGTGCTGGGTCGTGACTTGGAGCTGTTGGAAACAAATGGTCAGAGTTGGCAGTTAAGCCAGTTGCTATTTGTGGATGATACGTCGCTGTTGGCGGTGTCAGAGGAGAAGCTATGCATGCTAATGTCTGAGTTTGGTAGAGTGTGTGAGAGGAGGAAATTTCGATTGAACGTGGGTAAAAGTGAAGTAAGGAGATGCTCGAGGACTGTGGGCGCGCTAAAAATTAATGTCCTAAACGGAGAGCTGTTGGAGGAATTTCAGTGCTCCAAGTGTCAGGGTTCCCATGTTGAGGTGACTGAACTATTGGAAACTGAAGCAGAGGCGCGAGTGATGGCGGGGTAAAGTGTCGAGTGCACGGAAGAGTGTAAAGGCTGTACGACGCTGGGGATGGAAGCAAAGAGAGGGTTGTATGAAGGTGTTATTGTCGCAACTGTGCTCTACGAATCTGAGACTTGGGAAATGAGAGCAGAGAAGAGAAGAAGGTTGAATGTTTTCGAGATGAAATCGTTGAGAAACATTGCTTGAGTGACGCAGAGAGCCCGGGTAACTAATGACGTGGTTCGAATCAGAACGGGAATGGTGAAGAAAATGGAGAAAAAAGTGTATCGCGTGTTCTGAGATGGTTGAGATGGAAGAGCGATAGCGTCAACAAAGAGCGTCCCATCCAATTTCAAATTGGCCAATTAGCTGTAAACGCTTGAAGAAATTTTGGAAGATACCCGTGTTATGGAAATCCTGAAAAAAAAAATCCATGTTGTTTTCAAATTGAACATAACGAGCTATAGGTTCCAGCTGTTTTTTAGAGAGATTTCTTATCACGTGTCA
>SDVV010017556.1:0-13960 GCA_016164225.1 Gammarus roeselii
ATATATCCATTGCTAGCGATCATTATGCGATGTTTCATTGTTAGCGGTCATTATGCGATGTTTCATTGTTAGCGGTCATTATGCAATGTTTCATTGTTAGCGGTCATTATGCAATGTTTCATTGTTAGCGGTCATTATGCAATGTTTCATTGTTAGCGGTCATTATGCGATGTTTCATTGTTAGCGGTCATTTTGCGATGTTTCGTTGTTAGCGGTCATTTTGCGATGTTTCATTGTTAGAGGTCATTATGCGATGCAGTCATTATGCGATGTTTCATTGTTAGCGGTCATTATGCGATGTTTCATTGTTAGAGGTCATTATGCGATGTTTCATTGTTAGAGGTCATTATGCGATGTTTCATAGTTAGCGGTCATTATGCGACGTTTCATTGTTAGCGGTCGTTATGCGATGTTTTATTGTTAGCGGTCAGTATGCGATGTTTCATTGTTAGAGGTCATTATGCGATGTTTCATTGTTAGCAGTCATTATGCGATGTTTCATTGTTAGCGGTCATTATGCGATGTTTCATTGTTAGCGGTCATTATGCGATGTTTCATTGTTAGCGGTCATTATGCGATGTTTCATTGTTAGCGGTCATTATGCGATGTTCCATTGTTAGCGGTCATTATGCGATGTTTCATTGTTAGAGGTCATTATGCGATGTTTCATAGTTAGCGGTCATTATGCGATGTTTCATTGTTAGCGGTCGTTATGCGATGTTTTATTGTTAGCGGTCAGTATGCGATGTTTTATTGTTAGCGGTCAGTATAGGATGTTTCATTGTTAGAGGTCATTATGCGATGTTTCATTGTTAGCGGTCATTATGCGATGTTTCATTGTTAGCGGTCATTATGCGATGTTCCATTGTTATCGGTCATTATGCGATGTTTCATTGTTAACAATTATTATTCACATCAGTGCCGCTTGACGCTCTACATTTGAACGCTGTGCCATTGAATGTTCTAAATTCAACGCTGTGCCTTTGGACGCTGTTTTGGGATCCGTACCTTTTGACGCCGTACTTTTGGACACCGTACTTTTCTAAGTGGACATCGCAGCTGCGCCAGGACACCAAATGGCCGGAGTGCAGAGGTCGGGGTCACTGATCACTCCAAAAGGAAATAATTCTGGATACAAAGGAAAGGCCCGCCATTGTTCACTCACCTGCCCTCAATGGAGTTCTTTTTTCAATCTTCAATAGCCCCTTAGATTACATCATTCAGCGACCACATTGTGATGAGGGTTACAGAGGAGCTCAGGGCACTCACAGAGTATCAGAGAGAGAGAGAGAGGCACTAATTAGAATTAAAATAAATTATAGATTGGTGTGTAACAGGTGGAACCTGACCAAGTAACAGTTCCGCAACACATCATCAAGGCAATTCTGTTGAAAAATGCTGTAGGTTCAGTTGACGTTTAGAATTGATATTGTGCAGTAATTATTATATTTTATCGCTCGAATTTTAGCTTAACTGGTGTAAGGGAATACAATATTTTGCCTAGTTACGCAGAATGTGGGCACCAAACGGCCCAGCAGTTGTTTCAACATAGACTGGGGAACGCCCCTTTCGAGCCGTGCCTACGGTACTGGGACGCGCCCGACACAGTCGAGCACGTCATGCCCAACCATCGCACCGGGCAAGCTCCATCATGATATCACGTCGGTGTGCGCTCTGTGGGAACGCCCGCGAGCCAATATCGACGTCCTCAGCGGTGTAAGTCTAATGTAGAGGCCAGCACCTGTTGTAACATTCCCTACATGAGCATGTCGGTGAGTATTCAAGCTTTCGAATAGCGCCGGCTGTGGCTCATCCCCCGCCGGAGGAGTTAGTGTCAAGCAACTACAGCCAGAAAATGGTTTGACACGCACGAGTGCCATCAAATTAAATTTAATTCACATTTGGGCTTACTCAGATAAATTTATTAGGCACTCTAACCTCTGACGGTTTGAATAACAATCATTAAATAAAAACTGAAGTAAAAAATATGAATAAGACTGCCGTAAAATTACAAATAATATTTGTTCTTTTATTTTCTGTAACTGAATAAATGCGGACGTTATTTAGCTCGTATCCGTAAAAAAAGGCATAAATGTATACCAATTATCAAACCGGATACAATGCAGCTAAATATTTTTAAGCAATACATTTTTGCTAGTAAGATTTCATTACTAAACGTATGCTCTTAGCGTCGTCATGAGAGAGCTTCAGGAGAAAAGTTTGAAGGACTATTTGCATGCCTTCTTCCCATCACCTAATTCATGCATATAAATAACGCTCCACAGGCACACCAGCCAGCAATAAGAAGAGTGTCTCCGTTACGCAACACTAGATCACGCCGTCAGGAAAGACAACTTTTGGTGGGGCTCTAAGAACAGACTAACAATGAGAACCCTCCTCCTATGATCAATTATACACGGGAGGGGGTGGTGTAGAGGGGGGCTTCCAGCAAACTTCGCTTTCAATAGAGTCAATTATTTCTTGTGGGAGACGGAAAGATTCCCACAATGGAAGATCGAGGCTATTAAAAAACGCCGTCACGTATAGACTGAGTATGTTCTCCTAATACAGGTGGCATGGAGCTACGCAGGCACAGCATTGTTACTCTGACAATAATTGTGTCATAGTGACTATAGTTCCGTCATAGTCAGAAGGGTTCGTCATAGTTAGGAGGGTTCGTCACAGTCAGGAGGGTTCGTCACAGTCAGGAGGGTTCGTCACAGTCAGGAGGGTTCGTCACAGTCAGGAGGGTTCGTCAGTCAGGAGGGTTCGTCACAGGCAAGAGGGTTCGTCAGTCAGGAGGGTTCGTCACAGTCACGATATCGTTGATAAATGTTGACGCATCATTTTTTTTTGCTGGTGAGGTTTAGCCCATAGTGAGGGACAGTGGGCAACGAAAGAAACAAGAAGCAACAAAGAAGTAGAGATTCAAAGAGTTAATCCTGCCCATCATTTACAATGTATTCAAGGGGAATCTCATGGTGATAGTATACAGTGTACCACAGAGAATGTTGCATCTACGGTATACGGGAAGTTTTATCAGATATCTTTCAGAATTCAGCCAAGATACCGCGCTGTGTTTCAATGGCCGGATTCCGGTTTCAATGGCCGAATACCCGGTCACTGGCAATCCGTATCATCTGTACTCCCTTTCTGATTTTTTCGATCCCAATATATAGTTAAGAATACTGTTGCTTCAACAAAATGCTTACGTCGATTGATAATAATCCGAACCGATTCATCAACTTCTAAACAAAGAGTCCGAGAAAAAGGGAACCTCATCCAACTTCGGCACCACAGAAATAAAAAGTAGCGAAGAATTCAGTATCATCGATTGAGAAGAAAGTCGGTATACAATTACCGTTAAACATCATGTTGCAGCAGCGAGCTATGTAGTGTATTCATTACAGTCTATACGGCTGTCTCTGATCATTGTCAAACATCATGTTACAGCAGCGAGCTATGTAGTGTATTCATTACAGTCTATACGGCTGTCTCTGATCATTGTCAAACATCATGTTACAGCAGCGAGCCATGTAGTGTATTCATTACAGTCTATACGGCTGTCTCTGATCATTGTCAAACATCATGCTACAGCAGCGAGCCATGTAGTGTATTCATTACAGTCTATACGGCTGTCTCTGATCATTGTCAAACTTCATGCTACAGCAGCGAGCCATGTAGTGTATTCATTACAGTCTATACGGCTGTCTCTGATCATTGTCAAACATCATGCTACAGCAGCGAGCCATGTAGTGTATTCATTACAGTCTATACGGCTGTCTCTGATCATTGTCAAACATCATGCTACAGCAGCGAGCCATGTAGTGTATTCATTACAGTCTATACGGCTGTCTCTGATCATTGTCAAACATCATGCTACAGCAGCGAGCCATGTAGTGTATTCATTACAGTCTATACGGCTGTCTCTGATCATTGTCAAACATCATGCTACAGCAGCGAGCCATGTAGTGTATTCATTACAGTCTATACGGCTGTCTCTGATCATTGTCAAACATCATGCTACAGCAGCGAGCCATGTAGTGTATTCATTACAGTCTATACGGCTGTCTCTGATCATTGTCAAACTTCATGCTACAGCAGCGAGCCATGTAGTGTATTCATTACAGTCTATACGGCTGTCTCTGATCATTCTTGCACTGTCTTTGAAACAACTTCCAGCGAGGGCGTGGTTTGGTCACATAAGAGAAGAGCAAATCCTCAAAAAGCTGGAAATCGATTGGCCAGACGCGACTTCTCAGCTCGTTAGTTCAGCGGCGGCGCAGCACGAAGAGCGCAAGCCTATATTCCTGTCGGAAGTTGACACATCAGTTGAAGTAATGTATTCAAATGCTCGATGTGAGGAAAGAGGCAACGTGGTTCGGTGGAAACCGAGATCGAGTACACGATGGTCCTATCTGCATAAAACAGAGGAATTTTATGTTTATTTTTCATCGTAAACTTTGCGCGTTTCACGCAAAGAGGCGAGTTAGAATTTTGAATACAAACGGCCAAAATAACATTTGAACACGCTTCAGATGGAATAAATACATAAAAATGCACTGGATTCAAATGAGCAAATTTTCAATTTGGATATTGTTAGTGCATTTTGTGCAGGACTTAATAGATCCTTCTACAGTTAACTTGACCTGAAATTTACCGAATGGGCGATAGTTCAGCAGGAATAACTTATACATTAACGTAGAATACACGGTTTCAAGTTCCTAGTTCCACGTGTCAATAAAACGCTTCAAGTAAATCGTACATAATTTCCCTGACACCAATTGAAAGCTAAAAATCAGGACTTTTAAATGAACTAACTGTAGAAAATGGCCTATTTTGTGCGTCACCGATCAGATCTGATGTTGTCTATATTTCTTTCTCTCCAAGATCGACCTGGACGCTGTCTATTCTGAACGGTGCAAAGTTCCTGCAATTACCGACATTAAGTCGTATACTGCGAGATGAGGGGACATTTTTGTTGACATAAAACAATCTGCAACAGAGGAACCGTTGTTTTCAAAATAAGCCTGAACAATTATTTACATGAGATCGATGCATAATCGACAGCTTCTCAATTTCTTTCAGAATAAGACAAGAAAATAAAGTCGTCAAATTCTTTGTCAATGTTTAGTATGTATGATACAAAATAAACCTCCAGAATATATGCTTTTAATCGACAGCAACAAATTTTTGTACGGCTGTAAAAGCATTTTATTGATTTTAAAAACTCGAAACTTACTTACAAAAAACCCACTACGATGAATGTTGGTTGATCGAACTTTTGTAACTCGTTTCGTACGTTCTATTTTTTCTTTCAATTCCAAATTTAATACATGCTTCCATTTGCCGGTTTCATTGCCAAATTCACCTTCTCAGCTAGGTTGACTGAATACGGCCTATGTACCTGGCCGTCCTTCGTAGCTAGGTTGACTGAATACGGCCTATGTACCTGGCCGTCATTCTTAGCTAGATTGCCTGAGGACGGCCTATGTACCTGGCCGTCTTTCTTAGCTAGGTTGCCTGAGGACGGCCAATGTTCCTGGCCGTCCTTCGTAGCTAGATTGCCTGAGGACGGCCGATGTTCCTGGCCGTCCTTCTTAGCTAGATTGCCTGAGGACGGCCTATGTACCTGGCCGTCTTTCTTAGCTAGGTTGCCTGAGGACGGCCAATGTTCCTGGCCGTCCTTCGTGGCTAGATTGCCTGAGGACGGCCGATGTTCCTGGCCGTCCTTCTTAGCTAGATTGCCTGAGGACGGCCTATGTACCTGGCCGTCTTTCTTAGCTTGGTTGCCTGAGGACGGCCAATGTTCCTGGCCGTCCTTCGTAGCTAGGTTGGCCGAGGACGGCCAATGTTCCTTGCCGTCCTTCTTAGCTAGATTGCCTGAGGACGGCCAATGTTCCTGCCCATTCTGCTTAGCTAGGTTGCACGCACGAATCGAAGCCGTTTTTTAGAAAATTATAGAAGTCTCTTCAACACATGTTTATTCGCATAAGATTGTTCCATACACACACAACATCTGTATCAAGTTCAGTGATGGAACGATACCGAAAATTTGGCCGATACCGATACTAAAGAATTGGTCGATACCGATACTACCGATAGTAAAAATAGCCGATACCGATACTTTTCCATAATTTTGATTCAATGGTTGAAGTATACATTTCCACTTCAGTAAATCTTATGCCACATAGATATAAAAATCACTCAGTAAATATATTCAGTTTGACTATCCACAGATAATTATTGATTCATAAGTCTGTTAGGCACTTTGATTTTAATACACAGACTAAATAGACAGTGTTCCTTAGTGAATCTTAAGGGACTTTAAATTAATAATCACATTTTATTTTATATTATGATGCACCTATAATATGAGGGTAAATTACAAGCACATCATGACTCGCAAACTAAATAATCTATCGGCACATGAAACAGATCCTGTGACAGCATCGGTAATGGAATGTCTGGTGAAACAAATATTGATGACATCAATGTAGATAAACTTATAAAAAATACTGAGAAATCATACTTTACATTGTGCACCAATTTTATAAAGTATTGAACTTTGAAGTGACTTTAAATGATTCAACAGCGCATTTGAGGGACACATGGTGCGGTGGTTAGGGTGAAACACTATTAAGAAAGAATACAGATGAAAAGTATTTGCCAATTAATTTACACCAAATTAAAGGTAGAAAATTAAACTGATGAACATGTTGAGTATTTCTAAAAATTATGCAAGTGTGTATACTGAAATCCACAATACATTAATTTGCCTGAATTAGTTATTCCTGCTTGGAATAATTGAACTGGCAATACAACCTTCTAAGAGTATGTGGTATTGTAGAGAAATTTATGTGGTAAAGTCCAACATAACTTTGGTGGAATTATTAACATAAACTAGATCATCCATGATTACAATAGAATTTATATCGCTATATTACAATCGTCAAAAATGAATACATACATACGTAGTGTGAGTCTAACTCAGTTCACACACAGCCTATGAATGTTGGAATAATTTAATTACAAAACAGCCTAAGCAAAGCTACTATTTTTTTTCTTTAGTATAGACTAATATTTTTGTTCACTGTTAAGTGCACACAGACGTTTGGAAAAATATTTGAATTGTTTGAAAAATTACTACATAATGCAGTTATATGACACCAACATATTTCAAAGTATCAGCCATTTTTCACCGATACCGATACCATCAAAAATAGCCGATACACACCGATACCGAAACTTGGGCATATCCCTAATCAAGTTCAACCAAAACTGGTGAAATGTGGTATTTTCGTAGTACCGACTGTACCATCACATCGCCATCCTAATTCCAGCATTGTCAATATTACTAAAGTATTGGTTACCATATACATTTCATTAACAAAGTTTAATATTGCCTGATCAGAGATACAAAGGAATGAAGTAAATGCCCATTTATGACCACCAAAGACACTCACAATCCAGCAAAATATAAAAACGACCAGTCTCTTGACGGTTGCCATGTACAGTCACATGCAAGGCTTAGGCAGTAACACGGAAACGTGAAACGCAAGGCACTAACCTGCTTAAATTTAAACTTCATTTCAAGAAACCAGGCATGGAGGCGAATCTTGAGAAACTGAGCACATGAACAACGACAGAACTTGCCCATCGAGTCCTCGGCCCAGCAACTGCATGGAGGAAGCATAAACAGTCCGTTACGCCCTCTGCCGCACGCCTGGCCCACCCTTGAGCCCGGCAACTGGAGAAAATATAAACCGCCCGTAACGTATAAACCTTCGAGCCCAAGGGTGGGTCAGGCGAGTGGCAAAGGGCGTAGTGGACGGTTTATCTTTCCTCCAGTTACAGGGCTCAAGGGTGTGCAACTGGCGGAGGTATAAACCATCGGCAACGCCCTCCGTCACACACCTGAGCCACCCTTGAGCTCTGCAACTGGATGAAATATAAACTGTTCGTAACGCCCTCTTGTCACACGCCTGACCCAGCACTTCCCTGCCAGTCGCCTCCAGGTTGTTCAGGCATCACCCCTCGTATAAATCTACTCGCTGTGTCGGCATGAGTAGCAGGTGTTAGACCAGAGGGACGTATCCTTCGCCTTTATGGACAGCATTTCCGCGAGAACAACAATCGCAAGCCTTTGTACCACGCACCAGTAACGTTAAACTGCCCGAGACGGTTCAAAGCGAGGTACCTGAGTTTGGAGCAGGATGAACACAGGGTCACTTCACTTTGGTGACAGTGCTAGTTGGTGATCTTGTTACTTGGGGGCACACAACAGCGAGGCTCACAATCCTTGGCGCTGGCACGAGAAGGTCCTCATGTTGCGAATCCTCGAGTGTTTCGCCTATAAAAAGACACTCCCGCGCCTATCAGGATGGGTGATTTTTCAGTCAATTAGGAAGCTGGTTTTGTTGCTCGGTTGCAGTACGACATTTCTACGTATTGCACACTGCAAGAAAAGAAGTACGTAGCTGCTACACTCTCGACAAATAACACCTCGAAATGATTTCAGAAGTAGGCTGGAATTTGGTATAGAAGAGATATTACAATCGGGTAGAATCTTCGACCCGGTTAAGATGCACTCAATCACTGGACCATTGCGTATGTGTGTCCACGACGAATCTTGACCATGCGAAAAGCTTTGCCGCAGCACTGCTCAGAGTTGAAGCAGTGATGTTGAAACAAAATTGATTGTAATAATGTATTCTTTGCTCAATTGCAGTAGTTGATTCATTAATTATTTTGATTGCAGGAAAATTGAGAGCAGAAAAATAATGAAAAGGATTCGACATCATTTTCTGAAAAACAAGTTAACCCCAATTGAGGAAGAAGCATATCATTTATAACTGTCTTCACAACCATATTTTGAATTTTTGAATGAATGAACACAAATAAAATTGTCGAAATTTTGAAGTATGTCTATGTTCAGGGATTGTCTTGACTGTAGAAAATATACTGTACTATGGAATTGCCATGAACCAAAGATGGATGGTCTAAAGTATACCGTAACGATGAAATTAGCCAAAAAACTATAAAACATGGAAACAAAACAGCACAACTCAATTGACTGGATCATATTTCCCAACCTCGAAATAAAGCAAGTAAAATAATTTCAAAAATTGTAATAAAGATGAGGGAGACCATGACCCAGTGCGGGTAGAAAGGTTTGGAGACGAGACAAAGCGAGTTTCGGGCCACCCTAACTCTCTTCAGCTGGAGCTGATTGACAGTCCAAATTGGAATACTTGATTAAAGGTGTGGAAAGTGGTGACTGGTGTCTTTGTAGCGGTCGCCCGCATTCAAGGAAAGATAAAGGAATGAGATCCGGCGTGAGTCGTGATCTACAGGAATTAGAACTAAATGGCACCACTTCAGCTCACACTTTCCAACGTGAGACAAATTTTTAGATCGGATTGCATGCTAGAGAAACTAGACGGGGCCTCCCACAGGGAAGATATTGCACACTGATACTTCACCATTTCAAGTGCAAGGAACGTACTGCATTCAAACTGTTCAGCAAGCCATGTGGGGTTATCTTGACACATGAGGCTGGATTAAAGGCTGGAATTTCACAAGTGTTGCATAGGCGTAACTGAAACATTTCTGACCGAAGAATTGCTAGGCCCGTTTAAATCCCCATAGCCGCTGCAATCCGGAACAGCAACATGTCAGAAGAGAAGTGGTTGTTAGCAACATTGAGCGACGGCCACTGTAAACCAAGGAGCGCGCGGTCGCACAAGTCGCCCGTGCTACTGACGGAGACAACTCCGCCGGTGCGTCCTGCAACAAGCGCCTAACGAACAGAAGCCGCCCGAGCACCCGCCGTGGGTTGTGAGCGGCTGACGAGCCGCTGCGTCGCTCGTGCCGCCACCACGCAGACTGCGGCAGGAGGCGATCAGGAGCCGAAGTGGAGAGCAGGGAACGGTGCACCAGCTGAAGGGAGTGAAGAGGGGATGGAGGGGGGGAAATCGATGGAGAAGGTCGTTGAAGAGCGCAATTTGAAAAAAAAGCGATATAATGAGGGGACGTATTAAATACGGAGTGACGCGATTAAAACGAAGTGAAGTGATTATAAACGGAATAAAGTGATTATAAACGGAATAAATTGATTATAAACGGAATAAATTGATTATAAACGGAATAAAGTGATTATAAACGGAATAAAGTGATTATAAACGGAATAAAGTGATTATAAACGGAATAAAGTGATTATAAACGGAATAAAGTGATTATAAACGGAATAAAGTGATTATTAACGGAATAAAGTGATTATTAACGGAATAAAGTGATTACAAACGGAATAAAGTGATTAAAAACGGAATAAAGTGATTTAAAATGAAATAAATTGATTTAAAATGAAATAAAGTGATTAAAAACGGAATAAAGTGATTAAAAACAGAATAAAGTGATTAAAAACATAATAAAGTGATTAAAAATGGAATAAAGTGATTAAAACGGAATAAAGTGATTAAAAAACGGAATAAAGTGATTAAATACAAAGTAGAGTGATTAAAAACGGAGTAGAGTTATTAAAAACGGAGTAGAGTGATTAAAAACGGAGTAGAGTGATTAAAAACGAAGTAGAGTGATTAAAAACGAAGTAGAGTGATTAAAAACGGAGTTGAGTGATTAAAAACGATATAAAGTGATTAAAAACGGAGTAAGTGATTACAAACAGAGTAGAGTGATCGAAGGATTAAAAACAGTAGATTGATTAAAAACAGAGTAAGTGATTAAAAACGGAGTAGAGTGATTATAAACGAAGTAAAGTGATTATGAACGAAGTAAAGTGATCATAAACGAAGTAAAGTGATTTAAAAATACGGCGTAAAGTGATCTAAAAATACGGCGTAAAGTGATCTAAAAATACGGCGTGGAGTGATTTAAAAATGCGGCGTGGCGTGATTATAAAATACGACGTGGAGTAATAAAAAAATACGGTGAGGAGTGATTAAAAAATACGGCGTCAAGTGATTTAGGAATACGGCGTGAGTGATTATAAGATACGGCGTCGAGTGAATAAAAGATACGGCGTCGAGTGAATAAAAGATACGCGTCGAGTGAATAAAAGATACAGCGTAGAGTGAAAAAAAATACGGCGTCGAGTGAACAAAAGATACGGCGTCGAGTGAAGGGCGTCGAGTGATTAAAAGATACGGCGCAGAGTGATTAAAAAATACGGGGTGGAGTGATTAAAACTACGAGATGTAGCGATTAAAAATACGGGGTGGAGTGATTAAAAATACGGGGTGGAGTGATTAAAAATACGGGATGGAGTGATTTAAAAATATGGGGTGGAGTGATTAAAAATACGGGGTGGAGTGATTTAAAAATACGGGGTGGAGTAATTTAAAAATACGGGGAGGAGTGATTTAAAAATACGGGGTGGAGTGATTTAAAAATACGGGGTGGAGTGATTTAAAAATACGGGGTGGAGTGATTTAAAAATACGGGGTGGAGTGATTTTAAAATACGGGGTGGAGTGATTATATACGGGGTGGAGTGATTAAATACGGGGTGGAGTGATTAAATACGGGGTGGAGTGATTAAATACGGGTGGAATGATTAAATACGGGTGGAGTGATTAAATACGGGTGGAGTGATTATATACGGGTGGAGTGATTAAATACGGGTGGAGTGATTAAATACGGGTGGAGTGATTAAATACGGGTGGAGTGATTAAATACGGGTGGAGTGATTAAATACGGGTGGAGTGATTAAATACGGGGTGGAGTGACTAAATAAAGTGGTATGATGAAACATGTAGGTGTGATGAAATATGAAACACGAAGAGGAGGGATGAAATACGACGTGCTGAGATAAAAAGCGGAATTGAGGGATCATATAAGGATGAGAAGGGCGGATTATCTAGTGCAGAGAGGAAATACGGAGGGAGGTAGTTCGTTTGGAATAAGGAAATACGAAGTGGAGACGAAATGAGGAGTGGAGGGTTGTAAGAAATACTGGTACGATAAGATTTTGAGAGATAGTTTGGGTAAAGGTGTGAAAAACAGGAAATATGAAATGTTGCTAAGAAGAAAGGGCGGGCGAGAGGGAGGGGTGAAAGAAGAAAGGAAACAAGAAAAGGAAGAGTGGGTTAGACAAAAGGGGAGAATGAGAAGTAGGAAAAGAGGCATAACCATGAAAGTGGACTGAAGAATCAAGAGAAGAAGAAGGCAGGCTTAGGTGAAAAATGTTCTAAGATGAAGGCTGGAGAGCACTGTAGACAAGATGAAGGCTGGAGAGCGTTGTAGGTACGATGAAGGCTGGAGTATTGTAGGTAAGATGACGGCTGGAGAGCATTGTAGGTAAGATGACGGCTGGAGAGCATTGTAGGTAAGATGAAGGCTTGAGAGCACTGTAGGTAAGATGAAGGTTGGAGAGCACTGTAGGTAAGATGAAGGCTGGAGAGCACTGTAGGTAAGATGAAGGCTGGAGAGCATTGTAGGTAAGATGAAGGCTTGAGAGCACTGTAGGTAAGATGAAGGCTGGAGAGCATTGAAGGCAAGATAAAGGCTTGAGAACACTGTAGGCAAGATGAAGGCTTGAGAGCACTGTAGGCAAGATGAAGGCTTGAGAGCACTGTAGGTTAGATGAAGGCTGGAGAGCACTGTAGGTTAGATGAAGGCTGGAGAGCACTGTAGGTAAGATGAAGGCTGGAGAGCATTGTAGGTAAGATGAAGGCTGGAGAGCATTGTAGGTAAGATGAAGGCTGGAGAGCACTGTAGGCAAGATGAAGGCTTGAGAACACTGTAGGTAAGATGAAGGCTGGAGAGCATTGTAGGCAACAACAACAAATAGAACAAGAGTTATTCAAATGAAGCAATTGAAGTAGTCTAAAGGGGCTCGGCTTTGAAGATTTTTTTTGATCTCAAATTCAGAATCTTCCAGGCAGAAGCAGCTTTCAATGCTGCAACACGAGGCAAAACCTTTCATAGCTTTGGAATAGCAAGGGTGATGAATATGACTATTACGATGAAGGTCGGTGCAAGAATGCCCACCGAATGAAGACTATCCAGCGAAGGAGAAAAGAAGCCAGGAGACTTCAACGCAGAGATGAGAGCGATCCATGCAGGGAATAAAAAACTAAAGAACCCATTGTTGTTCTATAGAAATAACTTCATCTTGAGCAATGAACATTTATATTCATAACGCAGCTAGCGTCAGCAATGCTGCCTTCAAAAGATTTGTAGTGAAACGCAACCCTCACTTCACCGGATCGTTTTTCGGAGCGGCAATACATAAATGACACAGCAAACGGACACGTGCTGGACAGGAAGACTTACATATTGTAGTCTTAGAAGACACGCAGGGGAGGGGGGGGGGGTAAACTTATTGATGTAATGATGAACGGGCTGTATAGAGAAGAACGTTAGAACAGACGGAGGCAGAGAGCACGGCAACAAACGGAGACAGTGCACGGTAACAAACGGACAGTGCACAGCAACAAATGGTCAATCACGGAGTGACTCAAGTGACCAGTTTGTTTTCAATTAAACCATTTAACTGTGATAAGCAAATTATACTAGCATCAGCCACAGAGTAACCATCAGCATGTCCACATATCAGTCTTACCCATCAGCTCGTCCACATATCAGTCTTAACTATCAGCATGTCCACGTATCAGTCTTACCCATCAGCTCGTCCACGTATCAGTCTTAACCATCAGCATGTCCACGTATCAGTCTTACCCATCAGCTCGTCCACGTATCAG
This sequence comes from Gammarus roeselii, assembly GCA_016164225.1. Taxonomy (NCBI): domain Eukaryota; kingdom Metazoa; phylum Arthropoda; class Malacostraca; order Amphipoda; family Gammaridae; genus Gammarus; species Gammarus roeselii. The sequence goes on from SDVV010017556.1 coordinate 13,724, forward strand.
TCTTAAATATCAGCTCGTCCACATATCAGTCTTAACCTTCAGCATGTCCACGTATCAGTCTTACCCATCAGCTCGTCCACATATCAGTCTTAACCATCAGCTCGTCCACATATCAGTCTTAACCATCAGCATGTCCACGTATCAGTCTTACCCATCAGCTCGTCCACATATCAGTCTTAACCATCAGCATGTCCACGTATCAGTCTTACCCATCAGCTCGTCCACATATCAGTCTTA
>SDVV010017557.1:0-13960 GCA_016164225.1 Gammarus roeselii
ATACATATATAAACAGATGGAACACACAAAACGTGGCCCAAAATCCACACACCAAGCTGGTAACAAGCAGGGCCGAACGCACGCCAAGTCTGCAAATCGAGTTTTAGATGTACCTACCACACTATTCCTACAAACAATATGTACTATACACAGATGAAAAAAAAATCAAAATCCAACCACTAGGAACCCACCAAGCAGCCACCAAATGAGTCAATTATACCGCAACTAGGTATGATTACAAACATATATGTACAAAAAAATATGTTGAATAACTAAACCAAACATGAATACATAGTGATATAAACACTCAAACATAGCAATCATGCCACGGAAATGATGTAAACAAATCAAATAACAGATAAGAGCAAGCTTATCTCACCCAATTTTCCAAAGCGCATCCAACTTTTTTGCCTAGGTGGTCCCCTACCGCACCCCATCCTCCCAGAAATGTGTTATAACAATATTCCTATCAGTAATGAAAAAATATTTTTACTGAGCAACAGATATTGACAGAGCACCCGCTATGCATTGGTCTACAAAGATAAAAGCATACATAAACACTATAAACAGTACAAAGATAACTTTTCAACCCACGAAAGAATCCTAAATTCACACTGAAATTGCACATATGCAACATGACATGCAATGAATTGCAATGCACTATGCCTTGCATTGAAATGCAATAAAAATATCAAAGTTAACCTATATGTAAATATATATGTAAACGTACCGTTTATATTACCTATTAGCATATATTCATATAACCTATTAACATACCTTACGAATAATCTGAAAGCCGTCCGTCCGTCCATCCGAATGAGTCAGCCGTTAGTCGTAAGCCAGCCGTAAGCCCCTTTGGCCTGTTTTCTGACTCACGATAAGCTAAGGTCTCCAAAAATAATTAACATGCTCCAAAAATAATTAATAATTACAATGTCCGAGTTACATAGGGGCTAAGTCGGACACCCAAAGTAACTAGTTACATCCGAACAATCACACTGTCTTAATCGCTCAGGGCTGTTTCGCACCTATATTGACTACTACCAATGGACTTCAAAAATTTCAATCCTTCGAGTTGTTTCCTCTTGCGTGAACACAATGCTGATGGGAGTAACCTCACCAGCATAAACAGTGGCTCGTTCATAGCTGGGGCCTTCAAATTTAAACACTGAGCAATATAAGCTATTCAAGACATTGGCAATGTCCTCATGGGGCGTCTTGATGACACCATTATTTGCCTGTTAGGGGGCCGACCAAGTCCCTAACGATCTACGTTAATTGACGTAGCGATCAATCCTTAGGGTTCTCTTAGGCGCTGTCCGCCATGTTTTATCTTTCGTGCGCTTGGATGATCAAACTAGCCTAGTGGCTGCCCTACACGCCTAGTGATGCGTACCCTTTGCCTCGCCCGTGTGTGTCCCTCCGTCGTGGCGCTGCTTTAGTTAATCGCAACGATTTAAGACCCGTGCGACTTCGACATTCCACCAGGGAGGCCTGATTCTTTTCACGGTTTCATTTGTCCTCACAGGTAGTCCGATGATACGCATAAGGTCTTCGTTGTCATGAACTGTTTTTAGGAGAACATTCACAACTGATATATACCTAAATTAACTTATACTAATGGTATCGTATTATCACTGGATCAATAGAGTTAAACTTGTATAATTCATCCCTATACGTGTCAATACGATGGAAACGTTCTGTATGCTGATCCTCATAACTAAATCAATTCCAATCTAGGGTACTCTTCACCGAACTTAACACCTCCACCTTCCTGGGAGTATTTGTTCCCTTTCAATCATGAATAAAATCCGAAAACCTAATTCTATCTGGTCATTCTCGAAACTTCGTGAAAAAAACAAGCTTTTTGTTCCCATACAAATTGCATTTCAAAAATTACGTGATAGAAGATGCACATCGAAAACCTAGCTACTCTTCACAAATATTCGGACATTTAAACTCTTCAAAGAAATCCTTCGTGGTCAAACTGTTTTTTAACTATATTTTGAAAAAGAATATCACAATACTGTTGTGAATTATTTTGCCCTGACAACGCAAATTCTGAAACAAACAGAACTTGCTTATTAACTATCGTAATCAGATGTATGTCATGAAATGATTCCACTTTCGCCCCGGAAGCGCGCGTTCTTGAAAATCGAGTTGAGGTTTTCTTGCATCGCGACTTCACAGCATGCACCTTGGTAGGTAGAAACTTGAGCTTCGTCGGCGTCGTGGGGCGAAGCGCAGGCCGCGTCCTTGGTCGGGAGGACCTGTCTCCTGCCGACAATAGATCTGGAAACGGGAGAAACAATTTCAGGATCAACGACTATGTCAATCACTCCTCCTTGCTGACAATGGAATTGTTCAAGGTTAAATACGGAAATACATTGTATGTTTTCCGTCTAGTATCAGCGAAGGTCACTCAATTGAAATTGATTTGAGTTGTATTTTGTTGTTTGTTCTTTTCGTGTATTTTTTACTTCAGGCATTATATGCCTCACTGAATGCAGGGCAGTTGTACTTTGGTAATGTGTGTACAGAGTTGGGCAATGATATTTTTCAAATGATAATGGCAGACAGGTTACACAATAAATATTACACTCATTATATAGTAGCATAAACAATTCGATGTTACAGTCCTATTTATCCCACGCTCGGTTCGGCCGAGATCTAACCCTGCCGACAGCTGCATCTCGCCGCCAGGAGCTTCGCAGGAACCAAAGCCGATTCCCCCTTAGGAAGCAGGACTGCCGCCCACTTATGTGACGTCCCGTCACCAATGCTAAGACTTGCATTTTTAGGTGTCCTAACCTACACATTGACAAGAAAAGATAAGTTGTTCGACTAAATCGTTCGCTAAATGAAACCTCTTCATAGCTTGGCTGATACCCTTTATGATGTGGGCAGGCTCATGTAATTACTCCTCAGGCTCGTGACGTCATAAATAAATGTTGATGATAACGACACAAAACGAGACATTTCTAACCAAGTTCTCGCCCTGCGACTTTTGTACCATAATTTAATGTATATCATATAATACATTACTGTGTATTATAGAATTGTGACTGACACAAACGTACTTATTTGTTCCATAGAACTAGTACGTTTTATGTGGAACTCAGAGTAATTGTACTCTGAATTTAATGTATATTTGAATTAGGAAATACTTTGTTGATTACCAGAATACCACGATGCATCTCATGATTAACCTTTTTTTGTTTTATCTCTAATTTTTTTTCAATAATGACTAACTTCTCCAAGCTTACGTCACCTGGAATGGTCAATTTCAGCTATCCGAGTCGCAAACGGCAGTGAGAACTTGGAAGGGTAACCCAAAGCCAATAACTAAAGGAAGCCGTTCTACACGATTTAGCGGTAGTAGTGCTGGAAGGAGGAGTAGTCATACAAGTAGTCCTAAATATGTGTACAGCACTGTAAGAAAGATGAAAGGAGGAGTTGCCATGAGAACGTTCTACACGATTCAGCTGTGCATATAGCAGCAGTGAGCTTGTAATACAATTAAGTTTACACCCTTATTTCAAAATAGGTTTATTCGGTAGTATTTACTGTTCCTGAAAAATAATTTCATGCAATCCAATAGAGCTTTATCATAGCCATTCAGGTGAAGGTAGCAGTCACCATATCCATGTCAACAAATCTATTCATGTTACCATAGAAAATTTTGTGTCCACCGGTAACACGAACGGAAAAGTACCCACCCCTTTATGCTTTTATCTCCAATCTCTCACTTTTAATAGTCCTCCGAAGTCCGACGTCACGGCAGCATAGGAACGAGTAGTTGCCAAGCGTCGCGACACGTGTCCATGACAACAGTTTCCAAACAATGTTCCATGCATCTACATTTATATCGGGCGTATTTAAAGGGAATCGTAGCTTCAACTTCAAGTAGAAAAATCATTCAGTTTCAATTTCTGATAGCTCTCGGTTAGATAAAAGTTTCATCAGATGTAAACAATAGATATTTTTTTCAATTGCAAATTCGAATGAAATTCGTATCTATGATCCAAATAACGGTCTAATAAATTTATTGGTCGAAAAGTTTGGTTTGGAAACGAAATCGCCCTGCGACTTTTGGTAACCGGCCGTGTGACCGCAGAGCTTCGGCACCCTCTGGTTTCTATAATCAGATTTCGAATGATTTCTCAAAAAAATGGCCGTGTGATGTTTCAAAAATTTGAATTTCAGGTCCCTGTAATTTAGGAATTTCATGGCAAATATTCTGAAACGTTTATCAAAATTAATGAAGAGACATTCTCTTCGCTTTAACTTGGAGGTTACCGAATCGAACATGAACGGCTACTATGGTGTTGGAGCCGCATGGAGCAATATACCTATTCTCCACCTTACGACGATTGGCCCCCACCTGCTTTTTCTTCATGCATCTAGCCCTCTATAACGATTTAAATTGGTCTTAGATTACAGTTTATATCCTGTTGATAGCGAAGAACGATCGACCGATGATCCTGTCCACCGCTAATAATATCCACAACAACGCATTTATGAGAATTTACACGAACTGAGAAATCCACTTTCAAACAAAACCATAATTTTGATGCACAATAATCTTCTCGCGAATTAATAGAGAGCGAAGTGCTGAGGGCGTCACAGCTTGAAGATGAATGATTCAATCACCGTGACTGCAATATGCCCTGATATAGAGTAGAATAAAAAGGCTGCCAAATAAGGCGAATTTGCATTTTTCTTATTGTGTGATATGAAGCACGTTTATTTCCCCTAGAGGTTATAACTCTTTTTATCAATCGTACAATGTGATAAGGGCCGCAGAAATGCTGCTCGATCGTGACCTTTTAAGTACCGATGGCAGGAACACCAATATTGTTTTTTCGCCACTACGATCTTTGAGCGCGCTTCATTCAAATATATCAAGGGGCTGCTGCAATCCCTCTTCGAATTAGGAGCAGAGTACATCACTCTTTAAACGTATAGGTACAGAAACAAGGTCAAATCTTCCAGAAGTGAGGTGGCCGACGGCACGACGCACCCCAACACACACACACAACCACCACACGCACACAAATCAAAACTTTGCCTCCTGGGGCTTAAAGGGTCCGACCATAACTCCGCGACACACACTTTGGGTCAAAAGTGAAGTCGAGATCACCAGATTCTATTGGTTTACTCCTGCGACTACTAATTGCAGGGCCCTCACCCACTCACGTCCTGCAACAAGACGCAAAATACAAGAAAGCTCATCGGGTCCGCGTCAAAACTCATTCATTCACAATCAAACTCCACTCGCGTCAATTCATTGCGCGCACCCCCACCACCACCACGCTGATGTCTCTTCTTCCTAACCTTGTTTCACGTCATCCATCCACTTATACTCTGGTCTTCTTCTATTTCTATGCCACACTCACCTCCGTTTCGTGACCATCCTCACCCTGTGTCCGAACCACTCAGAACACGTGAATCTACTCTGTCCTCCAACTTCAACACCATACCTGTTTTAATTCAAATAACGTCATTATTGATCCAATCGTTCATCGTTGCTCTTGTCATACCTCTCGAACACTTTATCGCAAAAACATTCAACCTTCTTCTCTCCTCCGCTCTATCCTCCTTTTATCAGTGAAGCAGAACACAGTTAGAACAACTACAGCATCATATAACCCTCTCTTTGTTTCCACTCACAATTTACTACTCCTCATTACACTCTTCCGTGCACCCAACACATTACACCCTTCCTTCACTCTATGTTGCACCCCAGTTTTCACTAGTTCAGTCTTCTCCACATAACAGCACAGGTCCATAGGCCACCCAACTTTTTCCACTTCCACTCCATTTAGGCCGAGACGTCTTCCCCTCACATCCTCATTCCTCGAACATCGCATGACCATTCTTTTACCCCCATTTATCCGCAGCCTCCTCTTCTCGCGCACCCTACCAAACTCTAACATTAGCCTGCACAACTTCTCTGAATCTGCCAACGGTGCCGTATCATCCGCTAACAGCAACTGACTCAACTGACAACTTCGCCTATTTGCACCGAACAACTCTGGACTTCGATCCTGTACATTTGCGTTCACCTTCCTAACCTTCCAAAGCGTCTCTCTGTCGGTCCTGTTGTAGGCCTTTTCTAGATCCACAGAAGTCCAGAACACATCCTTTTCCTTCGCAAGGTACCTCCCACAAACTTGACTCACTGCAAAAATTTCATCTGCACCCCCACTACCACTCCTAAAGTCACGCGGTGACTAGCCAGTCGCATCATCCGGTGTGTCTCTAATACTCTTGATTAACACTCTTCAGTATATTACATTCACCACACACAACCAACTATTATCTCCTAAATTACTGTATTCATTTTTATCTCTTTTGTCCATGAGGAACAATGGAAACACTGTGACACTCAATAAGCACCACGATCGACAAAAAAACACAGACTTAGTACCCTCACCAGTCATTCGACAGCTATTACACTTCCCTATTTTAGACACTTAGTCACCACGCTGTCCAACATCACCTCTACTCCCTTCTGTACCTCTTTCTTGGTAATTTCCGCGATAATTCTTACTCCTAAAACCAGCATCCGTGCACCACTCCCGACAGCAATAATGGCAGCCTCTCTGACAGCAACATTCAACAACTCTTCAAAATTCTCAGCCCAAATAGTCCGTCCATCACCACTCTTTAGCCGCAACCGGCCGTTTATATCTACCTCACCCACTCCACCTCATTCCAGAACATCTTATTATTCTAAAAATTCTCGAACAACCGCCTACCCCGCCTAGCGTCAGCATCCCTCTTTGCTCTCCTCTCCACGCGCTTCACCCCTTTTCTCTTCTCTGGATAGTTGTCGTATGCCCCTTCCGACCTCGCCTGCAGCCACTTCTCAAAGCTTTCCACTTCTGCACCACAGCTATTTTAACCCCATCATTCCACTACTTATAACCCTTCCTCCAACCACCGCCCACACGGCGCACACCACACATATTTCTCGTACGTCTAATATCGCATCTCTGAATGAATCCGACTCACAGTATATTTCTCCTTCCATGGCTGCTGGAACTCATCAGCTCTGTTTGCCACATTTAACTCACTCAACTTCACTACATCTGTTCCTTCTCCAACTCTTTTATTCACCGTCCACTCCGGTTAAACTCTCATTCTTCCATCCACCAGTAGATGATCAGACATGTTTCCTTCCTTCCCTCTGAACTCCCTCTGAACTCCACTATCCTCGAAATCAACATAAAATAAATCATTGTTCTATCACCACTGCAGCACGGGCCAACTTTACCCATGTGCACTTGTGGTCATCGGCTTCTTGACCAAGCTATATTTCCCACCACCACCTCCCGCTCCATGTACAAACCTACCAGAATCCCTCCACAGTCATCCCTATCTGAGATGCCTTACCTCTCAACCACATCCTCGGCCACTAATTCAACTTTCGCAGTCAGGTCATCCAATACCACCTCGTTTTATTCGAGTACTCTTACCACACCAAATTTACATTTGTTCCTACCTTTGAACTTTGTCTCACTCAGCGCCAACACATCGAAATTTCTCCTCACAAACAAAATATGAGCCAGCAGCTCATTTTTGACCATGCAACGGGCCACAGGCTGGTGTTCCTGCCACGCACGCTGACGTATTTGTTGGTGAAGTGCATCTTACAGTGAGAACAAGTTATGTTGGAGCAGTAATGTATGCTGTGGGGGTAATGTATGCTGTGGGCGCTGTGGTGTGACTGTTAAACAAACAGTGACTGGCCAATACAATTGTACCGCATACATGACAGGGTAAAAAATGGTAGCAGACAAATAAAGAATAATTGTAATTTTTGGAAAAGGGGTACCTTTAGAAACAGTTTAATAATATGATGCAAGTATGACGTAGCATAAGAATAATTTAAAAAAAAATCAAATAATGGTAAAAAATAATTGATAGAGAAAGTATACGTGCAATTAACATATTTTTACAGCAGGTGTGGTTGGAAAAGTGAAATTATACTGTTTTTGTTTATTTCAATTGTTTTGCAAGCGTGGTTCAATCTTGTGCAAGCGTGCCATAATCACTCGTGATTGTGCGCTTTGTATTTCCCTGTATTCAGTGTAACGGTGTCTGCAACAAATCACCTTAGAATGTAATAACACTGGTAACGTAAAAGTTCAGTATCATTGAGTATATCGATAGAGGCCGCCGCCAATGCCTCCACACTGACTGATGATAGCGCCTCAGACGACCGCAGCCAGCCTAACTGTCGGCCTGATCCCTCGTGCGTCCTGGGCAGGCTGACCACCATCAATGGCTAATGGTGCAAGCAAACCAATTTATAGATAGTTAGAATTTAATTCAATGTCAGCAATAAGTGTTTTCAATACGTCTTTTTTCCAAGCGGTTGTACCGTAGCGAAAGAAAATTCGTTCATGGTTAGTCTACAATCTAAAAAACAAAATAGACTTTTTCCACGTAGAATTCAACTTTATATAGGAAATTCTGACGGCATTATACCTGGACAGAGCTTCCTAATGGATAATATCAACAAAACCGATTAGTTAGAATATCGAGCTAAAAATAACATTTAAGATTTTTCTTAATCTTCAAATAATTTTATTTCGCTACTGCACGTACATAGATAATCCTACTATTAGAGTCAAACAATCCTACTAGTAGAGTCAAACGTAATGCAAACAGATAAGATCGGAGGTTGCGACCTAAATCTTCTTCCATATTTCCGATTAAAAATTTATAACCGGTCGGTACGGTAACATAAATAATTTTTTTAAATCGTAGTTGCCTTAGGATTTCAGGAGAAAAGCAATCATTTACCAACGCTTAATCCAATCTGAAAGTGATTTGTATTGATATATTTATATCAGAAGATAGATTCAAAGTAAATTTTTGATATTTTATTGATAGTAAATTAATTGGACCCCAAACCTTGTTATTCAAGATATCTGTGACTGCATTGATCATCATAACATTGACCGATTATACAAACCAACTTAGATACTAATTAGAAGAACAGGCAGAGGGCACCCTGACATCGCGTCATATAAATGCCGACTGTGCTTGCTTTGTTTAATGAAACATCCTGTACACTCAGTGCCATAGGCCCGCCAGCAAGCATTACCCTCATGCTATTATTACACGCAGTCACTTGCTAAAATGGTGCTCCTCCTCCGAACATAAATGTAATAATTATAGCTATAGATCAGACGTCGGATGAATTTCAAACAACATTGCAGAACAAAAAGTACTTATCTTGAGATCAGATCGTCTGCTATATGCGTATGGGTTCCGTAGCCCTCCGGTTTTACGCTTCATATATTCCCCTTATTCCACCCTCTTTGGTAACCCATAATCGTTAGATTTTGGTCATTTCACTCGGTAATTTAATTGCGGGTTCATCAACACTGGTTTAGGTTACTCGGTAAGAATCTCACAGTATTTCTACTACTCACATCATAAGTGTTTCATTTAGCAAAACAGAAGGTACCCATCATATTGTTACTCGTCTCCGATCCCCTGTTTAACTGCGTTCCACTGGTAAAAGAACGCCGAGTCGTGTAAATTCACTAGGTGAAAGCAAATCAGCATGTCTGGGTTTCGCATCAGATAACGGCACAGGCCATGTGTTTTCCTCTTACCCGTCTGGGGCGTTCTTTTAGCACTTTAAATGTGTAACGAAATAACGGAATGTTTGGAGAATTGAATAACCACATTAGCACAAAACCCGTCCATTCATGAGCCCTAATCTTTTATTGTTAGCTTTACGACTCGAAACATCCCCTTGTATCCTGAACGCATGGCGGAAATTGAGCCCCTTCAGGACATTGACAAATTTTGCTTATTCTTGTTATATTGTTACCCCCGTCGAATATTTGGCATAGTGCGAGTCTTTACTGATGTTCGTATATTGCCAATACAGGTCTGTTCCATAGACTTTTGCTAGTTACATGTTCAGAATTTTCGGTTTGTGTTGTTTCTCCTGCAGGGGGGGTTGCAGTGCTCTGTTCTTCTTACAGTTGCACGTGCATTTGCGTTCCCAAATTTTCAGTACATATATATTTCTGGATTCAATTGCAATGTTCTGTTTGATGCAAAGTTATTTCTAAATATAATTCACAATGTTCATTTGAACGTACCCATTTAATGTAATTACAAAAACCATATATCTTATGTAGTTGATCTTGTTACACACATGTCGCCTATCTCAATTTAGTACAACAATAACTAAGTGTATCATTTAACCTCATTTAATACGTTATGAGAGAAATCATCGATGTCAAGTCTTTCAAACCATAACAGGGGCCTGCAATGTGGCATTCCTACGCTCGACGAGGGCGCGTGTTTTAACGTCGTAGTCGGCCGAGGCAATTAGGACGAGCAAGTGGAACGGGTTTCTTTCGCCTCTGGGACATTGCGATTCAGATAATGAGTCGTGCCGTTAAGCTCAAACGCTATGTACATATGCTGTCTGGTTTTACGTTTATTTTCAAATCGCCCACAAAACCAATTGGTTCGCCAGTTTATTTGTAACTGAGCGTGCAAGTGAATTGAGTATCACAATAACAACTGTGCAGGTGGCAACAAACATTTGACTTTTTTTCAATCAACAACGGAGCATATAATTGTCAACCACGCTCATAGAAACGCCCGTATCACAAGTTACTACACATACCACCTAGAAAATCCACAAGTTATCATAAATGAAAATATTGAGGGAATATCAGAATAGCCAGACTATCGAAAAATTTCACAACATACAACTATCGTGACGCCCCATCTCAGGACCCCTCAGGGTCTCGTCTCCTTCCACTCCATTTCCCAACAGTGGCAGTGGACTCGGTAGCCGAACCTGCAACTCAGGGTGCGTCCATCCATCAACCGCGCCTGCGCAAGAGATGTTCAGCCCTCAGAGCCCAGCTACGGGTGACGCTTTCTGGTGGCGGTCACCGCACCGGCAGCAGCGGTAAAGATGCGTGAGAATTAAAGAGACGGGAGACGCAGTAAGCAGAAGGATGCAGGACGAAAAGAGTGGATCAGGTTCCTCTGATCTCTCGCCCTCGGTCAAGAATAGACTCACGGGGACTCAGTTACAGAATTACAAGACATTTTAATATATTATTTATAAAGTATGAAATGACTGCCTTGTGTAATGTATCAGAATAGCTGTAAATGGGTGAAAGGTTTTGATAGAAAATAATTAGTAACTCAGATGTTATAATAGTACTAAATGGTTAATGGGAAAAATATATTTTAGACGCCGTATTCAGGGTTAATACCTTAACAAAATTCAACATTGGGTTCAATTACTCGATGGAAAATTACAGTTTTTTATGACGATATTAATTTAGTTTATTCCGCTTCTGGACTCCAAGAAAACCAGAACTCATCAGCCCTGTTGGATCCCTTGAGCTGTCTCGTCCTGCAATACTCCCCAGCCCTGTCGATCACAGGAGCAGTTCCTCTTCATCTGACCCCATGGGGCTGTCTCGCCCTGCAACACTGCCCAGTCTTGTCGATCACGGCAACTCTTTCCCTTCACCGAACCCCTTAGCGCTGTCACATCATGCATCAATCCCAGACCGGTCAGTCCGTGATCACTTGCCCTGCACAGGCCCTCTTAGGGCTGCCTCGTTCTGCAATACTTCCAAGCCCTTTCAAACAAAGGAGCTTTTTTACTTGCACCGGCCCCTTAGGGTTGTCTCGTCCTGCAACACTTTGCATCCTGGTCGGTCACGGGAGCTCTTTCCCTGCACCGGACCTCATAGTGCTGTCTCATCCTGCAACACTCCCCAGCCCTGTCAGTCTTAGGAGCTCTTTCCCTGCACCGGACCCATAGGGCTGCCTCGTCCTGTAGCACTCTCCAGCCCTGTCGGTTACGGGATCTCTTTCCCTGCCCTGGACCCCTTCAGGCTGTCTCATCCTGCAACACTTACCAGCTCTGTCGATCACGAGAGCACTTCCTTAGCACCGGACCCCTTCGGGCTGTCTCGTCCTACAACAGTCCCCAGCTCTGTAGGTCACGAGAGTTCTTTCCCTGCCCTGGACCCCTTCAGGCTGACTCATCCTGCAACACTTACCAGCTCTGTCGATCACGAGAGCACTTCCTTAGCACTGGACCCCTTCGGGCTGTCTCGTCCTACAACAGTCCCCAGCTCTGTCGGTCACGGGAGCTCTTAACCTGCCCCGGACTCCTTATGGTTATCTCATCCTGCCAATCACGTGAGCACATCCTTCGCACCGGACCCCTTATGGCTGTCTCGTCCTAGAACACTCCCCAGCCCTGTCGGTCACGGGAGCTCTTTCCCTGCACCGGACCCCTGAGGGCTGCGTCGTCCTGCAACACTCCTGGACTTGCCAAAGCCGCACCCTCCCCCTCCCCTCCAACTTCAATCCATCACGGCAGGAAAGTGAAAGTTGCGATAACAAGACGAATCTGTCGACTCACGGTCCGTGCGTGGCCGCCATGCAGGCTGTGCTAAGGTCTGCAGCTATAATCAGAAGCTACAGTCAGCAAGTAAGGACAACAGCTATGATCAAAAACTCTTGTCAGCAGCTACGCCCAGCAGTCTCAGTCAGTAGATACGATCAGCAGTTACAAGCACCAGCTGTGAGCAGAAACTTTGGTCAGCAGCTACGATCAGCAGTTGCAGTCACCAGCTACGGCAGCGGTTAGCAGTTATGCTCAACGAGCAGTTATGTTGAGTAGCTACGGTCATCATTTATGATCAACAGGGTTAGTCAGCAGTTAAGGTTAGCTGTTACGTCCAGTAGCTACGATCAGCAGCTACTGTTGGCAGCTACGATCATCATCTATGATCGCATCATCTATGATCGACAGCTTTGGTCAGCAGCTACAATCAGCAGCTACGGTAAGCAGCTACGGTCATGAACTATGGTCAATATCACCTGCTCTTTTGACAGCAGCTACAGCCAGAAACTACGATCAGCAGCTGCAGTCATCCGTCAAGGTCATAAGTCACGGTCAGTAACTACGGTCAGTACGAACAGCAGCTATGCTGAAATACTCTGGTCAGCAGGTGCGGTTAGCAGCTACAATCAGCAGCTGCGGCAGCGGCTTCAGTTATAGCTACTACGGCAGGTTGCTACAGTCACCTGCTACGATTTGTAGTTACGGTCAGCGGATCTTATCAGTTGCTACGGTCTGAAACTATAATGAGGAGGCGACGGTCAACGCCTATGATCAATCAGCAACTACGGTCAGCACCCACAATCAGCAGCTACGTTCAACAGCTACAGTCAGCGGTTATGATCTGCAGCTCCGGTCATCAGCTACTGTCAGCGGCTATGATCAGCAGCTACGGTCAGCGGTGATGACCATTAATTACGGTCAGCAGCTATGATCAGCAACTACGGTTAGTGGTTACGATCAGCAGCTACGGTCAGTATCTACGGTCAGCGCACATGATAAGCAGCTCCGATCAATGTTTTTTTTAGCAGCAGCTACGATCAGAGGCTATAATCATCAGCTAACGTCGGCAGTTACAGTTCGAGACTCTGATCAGCCACTACGGTCAGTGGCTCTGACTAGCAGCTACGGCCAGTGCTGAAGTTCCTCCATCCGGAATCGTCTGAACAATGGTTGCGAGATTATTATGTCTGGTACCGCACGACGCACTGAACAATGGTCGCGAGATGATTATGTCCGGTACCGCACGACGTACTGAACAATGGTTGTGAGATGATTATGTTCGGTACCGCACGACGTACTGAACAATGGTTGCGAGCTGATTATGTCCGGTACCGCACGACGTACTGAACAATGGTTGCGAGCTGATTATGTCCGGTACCGCACGACGTACTGAACAATGGTTGCGAGATGATTATGTCCGGTACCGCACGATGTACTGAACAATGGTTGCGAGCTGATTATGTCCGGTACCGCACGACGTACTGAACAATGGTTGCGAGATGATTATGTCCGGTACCGCACGACGTACTG
>SDVV010017558.1:0-13960 GCA_016164225.1 Gammarus roeselii
TTGGAACTCTTGGAAGCGAATGGGCGGAGTTGGCAGTTGAACCAGTTGCTATTTGCTGATGATACGGCCCTGGTTGCGGATTCGGAGGAGAAGCTATGTAGGCTACTGTCTGAGTTTGGTAGAGTGTGTGAGAGGAGGAAGCTTCGAGTGAACGCGGGTAAGAGTAAAGTAATGAGATGCTCGAGGACTGTCGATGCGAGCAAAATTAGTGTCACCCTAAATGGAGAACTCTTGGAGGAAGTTCAGTGTTTTAAGTATCTAGGCTCCCATGTGGTGAAAATGGAACTAGTGGAAACTGAAGTGAAGGCACGAGTGAAGGAGGGATTTAAAGTTTTGGGTGCACTGAAGAGTGTAATGAGCTGTAGGACGTTGGATAGGGAAGCAAAGAGAGAACTGTATGAGGGTGTTGTTGTCCCAACTGTACTCTACGGAGCTGAGGCTTGGGGGGTGAGAGCAGAGGAGAAAAGAAGGTTGAATGTTTTCGAGATGAAGTGTTTGTGGAGCATGGCTGGAGTAACGCTGAGAGACCGGATCACCAACGACGTGGTTCGAATTAGAACAGGGATGGTGAAAAAGTTGGAGAACAGAGTGGATTCGCGTGTTCTGAGATGATTCGGGCACATGGAGACGATGGATGAAGGGAGATTGGTGAAAAGGGTGATGAATGCGGAGGCTAGTGGTCGCAGGCCTAGAGGTAGACCGAAGTTAGGGTGGATGGATGGTCTGAAGCAAGCGTTGGGAAGGAGAGACATGAATGTGGAGGTGGCGAGAGAGCGTGCAATGAACAGGCGTGAGTGGATAATGGTTGTGAATGGTTGACTTTGACGCTGCTCTGATGTGCTTTCCCGCCCTGGGCATCCCGCTGTCGAGATGGTCGTGGGTGGGTGACGGGGCCTGGTCATTATGACGCGGCGGGGGTAAACCAGAGAAACTGTCGGGCCCTGCTGCTGACAACGGTTCCTCGGTGCATTCGGGACCCAGAGTGTAAGTTGAGGGTCTACCGGCTTGACCCTTTAACACAAAAGGGCTAAGTTGTGTGAGTGTGAGCGTATGAGGGTGTGAGGTGCGCCTTGCCGTCGGCCACCCCCCTTTCTGGGGGATGCGGCCTAGTGTCTGTATCTGTATATATGCTTTTAGTGAAAGAATTAGATAGACGATTATTAGTGACTTCATGTATGCTTTTTGTGAAGGAATTAGATAAGGCGATAATTAGTGAGTACATATATGATTTTGTGACGGAATTAAATTGGCGATAATTAGTGACTCTATGTATGATTTGTGAAGGAATTAGATAGGTGATAATTTGTGACTCCATGTATGCTTTTGTGAAGGAATTAGATATAGGATGACTAGATCTTTGAACCTTTTATCGAATGTATTGGTTAGGATGTATGTTATTTGTTAATGTGTCTGACTCAGGCGCTGTATTTCCCGGACATTGTAGTTATATGTTAAGACAAATTTGATCAAGTTAGCTACTGATGATACATAGAGATACCAGGAACGCATGTTCTTTGTGTGTCGGCCGATTATGCCTTAAGTAAAGGAATTAGATAGACGATAATTAGGATGTATGTTATTTGTTTGTGTGTCTGACTCAGGCGCTGTATTTCTCGGACATTGTAGTTTTATGTTAAGACAAATTGATCAAGTTAGTTACTGATGATACATAGAGATACCAGGAACGCATGTTCTTTATGAGTCGGCCGATGTATTTGTTAGGATGTATATTATTTTTTAGTGTGTCTGACTTACTCGCTGTATATCTCGGACACTGTAGTTATATGTTTATTTTCTTCTATTCTGGGCAAGTGAGTTACTTACGATACATAGAAACTGGCCGTGACGGGTGGAGAAGAGGTGAGGGGTCGACCGGAGTCAGGCGATGTCCAAACCGCAAATGACAATTAGCGATTTTTATCTCTTAATGTGTGGTCACACAATGATCTTATCTCGAGATATATGATCCTCTTGGGGAACTTCAGTTGCCTTACGATATCTTTTAGATTCCTTGGTATCTTATTGCTTTTATTTACGATTGCTTACGTACGGATTATAAAGATGTAGGTTATTAGGTCTTGTCAACGCTATATATGATTGTATTGGAATATTTCGCACGGCAGGTGAATTTATTACTATGTTTGTTATTGAAAGACTCATTTGAATAAAAGTTTTTACTGCTCAAACCTGAATTGTTATGATATTCGATGTAGTTATGCAAGAAATATGGGGTATTTATTAGGAGAGCTTAGCTAGTTGTGCTTTATTTGACTCATTTTCAGAGGATGTTTGGTGGAGTTTTTTAGCGGTAAGATGCTTGATGTTGAATATAGGCTATGCACATTTACAGGTTATAATATGTTCATGTTGACGTGCTTTCATCATTTTTTACGAAAATGTTCTATTTTTGACTATAGCTCTACTTTTTTTTCCAATACTGTACCCATGTGACCTCATTAGCTGGTGAATCAGATGCCAGATATGTCTGAAGTATTATACGTGAGTGGAATAGGTCTAGAAATTTGTTATAGATTTGAATGGTATCGTAGTAAAAAATAGCGTTATTCTCATGATCTCAGAGTTAAATGTCAGATATTTTGGAGAAATGTACGTTTAAGAGGTGCAAGTCCATTATGCATCCTTATGGAATTTCCGTTTTTGATCCCTGCAAATGTATTTTTTAGCATATAGAAGACGATTTACTGAATGGTGAGGTCCTAGACCATTTTTTTTTTATGGTTTGGCTACCCTACACCTAATGAGATATATTTATCTACGATTGCTGCGGGAGCTGTATACATCTTCAATTAGCTTGATATCTATCACATTTTCAACGTAAAGCAGGCTGCGTTTTTTGTGCATTTCAATGCTAGTTCAATCGAATTAAATTTGGGATATTGCAAACAAAGATTTATTAGGTTTATTATTTTTATTGATAATAGATTTTGACATAATTATTTATACATAAATATACATGAGATATCATTTTACGAAAACATAACATTTTCTCACCAAATATTCGATGTGAGCATCTTCGTCCTCGCTCTCTTGTGTATTCTTGATCCTTGCTACCAGTGACAGTCTGTGGGTTCTTATTCAATGACGTATATTTATTCCTCACCTGAAGCTGTCAACTCGTCTTATCGGTGTAGGATTTATCATCTGGGTGTGTTTTTTTTCTCAGATCTATTGGTGTTCGAGACTAACACCCTTAGTCCACATTTTAGATAAACGAGGACCTTTGGGAGAAGTGTATGCAATACTTGTAATCCTTGCCTTGTATCCAAAACTTTGTTTATAGTCTTCAGCGAGCTTTTTTTATAGACGGTATTTTTTTTAATCACTATTACATGTTTGTGACATCAAATCGTTTCAGATTTTTTTCCTGCTATTATCCACATTTCCATTCATTATATACTCAATTCTCCATGCACTCAAACATTTGTGACAGAATTCTCTCTTCTCATGCTTCATTACCAAATATATTTGAAACCAAATCAGATATACGTTTGATTTTATTATGCAATTTTTTCCCTTCTTATACTTGACACCCTTTCATTACCCACATTTGATAATTCGGTTCCCTTCAACTTGAGCAGTTTTCTTTTCCTGCACACATTTCAATATTACTGTTAGTGAAATCCATTTCACTGAAAGTACCCCACGTTTCCCCTTATTTTCAATTTTCGGTTATGGTTTGAGTCTTTCTCCCACCACATCGATTTAGCCATTTTTCACCCAATCTTCATACATTCATAGATTGAGTGTTGGTGGCACCATGCTTTCTTTTACGCTTGCGCCATGTTTGAAAACTGTCTTTCTCATTATTTTCGATAGCTAAGTCTGGTTTATTATGTTCCATCAACGCCCTCATTGCATCCTTCGAGCTCATATTTCCTCGTTCATTTTTTAAGATTATCATATTCAAGATAATGGTGTCCTTTGAGATGACGCCAAAGCCAAAATGTGGAGCCTGACTTGCTTAATTTTATCTTCACACGGCAAATAACACATACCCCCGTCTTTTCATTCCTGTTAAAATACTTCCACATCAAACTGGGCCGCATCTTTCTTCCCCGCAAGCGGACCGCTATCTGAATGAATACAGATACGAGTCCAATTTTATACATACAGGGTCGTTAGCGTCACTGCGTTGACTCATGTATTCGGCATTTACACACATTTTTGCATGAGGGTTACCATACATTGGCAGATACATTAATACCCCCGCATCCTAACCTAACCCATAGAACAACATCCCTTGATGTTGATACAAGATATTTCATGTGCATCAGCTTCATACTATATTATGTTAAAAGAAGTAATCATCGTATCCGATCCTAACCTATCTTATGTACGGTATTCAGTCATTTTTTTATACAATGCTTAATACATTTCTCCACTTGTCTCTACATTTGATCTATCCTCTGCGTCTTGTAGCCCCTAATTATTTCTACTTCGCAATCAATCTCGACTCATATATATTACCAGAGAGGACAGATTTTCGCAATCTTAGATGGGTTGTATGTTACGAGTAATTAATATTTGTTTCCATCATACAAACGCGCTCTTCATCTCATACTAGGTCTAACACATTTTTCTTTAATATCTCTTGACACGTCATCCTTTGACGACTTGCACAGTCGATCTACCTTTTCTCTTTCCAATCATTTTTCAAACTCATCACGATGACAGCGTTTCAGAAGTCTCCACACGTTACTCGTCGATTTATGTTTATTCAATTTTATTTCTTTCTGGCATAGTTTACAAACCCCCATCTCCACAACTCTTTCGAACAATCGAGGACTTAAGCTATAACCCATCCTCCCACAACAAAATCCCAATATTGACTGAATATTTTTCTCATCGGACTCTGATTTATGTCTCACCATTCTGTCACTCATATACAGCATTTACCCCGAGATAGGTTTATGGGTAGCGTTGCATCCTTTGAAATATATTCTTCTACCGAATTCAACAATTTACTTGTTTCCTTCGACCAACGCAATGTATGCAATTTCATCGCTTAACCTCTGAGTTGTAGGATATTATAAACAATTGATATGGATTTACATACTTTTATTTTGTATCATTTACAGATCTTGCTGACATCATCAATGACTTCTAACTCGTTTTTTCGATTACAGCATGGCTCGTACAACCAACCATATCCTGCATAACGATGTTTAAGTTTCCTCTCAAAATCTATAATATAATCCACCTTATCTTTGTTGCGAATACCACAAGCTGTTCCGGGCCCTTGAGTCCACAAATGTAATTCTTCTTCTTCTTGAACGGTAATTATTCGAATCTTCTCATATTCAATGTCATTCTGTTTTTCATCAATGCGGACCTCTTGCATACGTACCAGGTTTTCTTTAGTTCTTAGGAAAAACCGTTCCCCAACACTTCAGCATTAGTACAATCATGTTGATTTTCCACTCAGATCATATCAATTTCGAGAGTTGATTTCTTATTTTCCTTGAAGTTTGTTACATACGACTGGAATCCGTCGATGTCGGTTACCCAGAGCCGACTTCCTTTTTCCTTCATAAATATAGGAATGTTATCTCCCACTCTTTTCATTCTTATTTTACCCATTCTGAGATACCTGATATCTTCATCACTTGTCAATATATCCTTGATCCGACTCATATCATCATCGGAGATTTCTTCTTCCAGAATACGAAAACTAATTTTTGTCACTTGAACATTCATTTTTATCTATTTGAGGATGATCCGTCCGTATCCGCTTATCGTCCACGTAACACTGACTCCAATCACGTCATACAACTTGCTATTATAATGCGTCTGCAAATCTTTAAGTCTATCATCACTCGTTTCGGTGATCAATTACGTATGTATGTCTTTAAACCTGTATACGTATGTACATGTCAAAAACCTAACCTTACCTAACTTTTGTACGGTATTTTGTCTTAGATATATACAATCCATAACAAATTAGCTCCACTTGACTCTACATTTTTGATCTAACCTTTGCAGTTTTGATAAACACTTCCAATTTTGATCTACCTTAATTTTTCACGACAATTCGATGTTGCCTCCTACTTACACGTTAAATGCAAATTCATTGCTTGCCCTTGGAGTCTTGGGATATTATAAACATTTGATTAGGGATTGACATGGGTTATTATTGCATTATTAGTATTAATAACAGATTTTGGTGACATCATCAATGACTTCTATCCATTTTTTTTTCGATTACAGCATGGCTCGTATAGTCACCCAGTCTTGCTGGATGTATCAATATTTCTGCATTTTTGTATCAACATGGTGCGAACATACAACCGTAACCATCATCACTATGCATCAGTCTCCTCTCAAATTCCTGCATATACTCCACCATATCTTTGATACGAATTCGGAAACCTATTCCATCCCCGTGTCTCTATAAATGTAGATCCCCGCATTCCCATAAATGTTCTTCTTCTTCTTCTATGCGAACTTTAATTATTCGAATCTTATCCAATTCAATATACCTCCAATCTTTATCCGAAAGGAATTCCATCATATACTCCAGATTTTCTTCACTCCCTAGATAGAATTTATTTTCCACTAACCCAACTTTCTTACATGTGTGAAAGTTTTCTGCTCTGGACACATAAATTTCATGATATACATTCTCATTTTCTTTGAACTCTGTTACATACGACTGAAATGTCTTGAAATCAGTCACCCAAATCCTGTTTTCTTCATTCTCCTTCCATATGGATATTAGTTCCCGCTCTTGCGATTCTTGTTCTCCGCATTTGTAGATAATTAATATTTTCATCACTTGTCAATATATCCTCGAACCAAGCCAAATCATCTTCGGAGATGTTTTCATCCAACACTCGTAAACAAATTTTGAGATGCGAAAATCCATTTTCATTTATTCTAAGTCGATACGCACGTCTCCGCTTGTTCTCCACGTATCATGTCTCCATTCGCCGCCTACAGATGCCTTTTATAACTTGATTACATGTTTCATCCTGCAAAACATTTCGCCTATCAGCGTTCACTGTCGTCAACATGTATGTACGTATGTACGTGTATAGACCTGTGTACGTACGTGTATGTGTATATATGAGCAAATGTACGTATACATGTATTGAAAATATATATATATAAATATTTATAACAAAATTTAAAATTCAAAACAATTTCGAATTTCAATACATTTTGAAATTTCAAAAAGCCAAATCAATCTAATGATGTGATAACTTGGGATAGTAATGAAAGGTCCGAGGTTGAATTTTATATTTTGTTATATATATTTATTTATATTTTTTCAATACATGTATACGTACATACGCTCAAATATACACATACACGTACGTACACAGGTCTGTACACGTACATACGTATATACATGTTGACGACAGTGAGCGCTGATGGGCGAAATGTTTTGCAGGATGAAACATGTAATTAAGTTATAAAAGGTATCTGCAGGCGGCGAATGGAGTCAGTGATACGTGAAGAACAAGCGGAGACGTACGTATCGACTTAGAATAAATGAAAATGGATGTTCACATCTCAAAAATTTGTTTACGAGTGTTGAATGAAAATATCTCCGAAGATGATTTAGCTTGGTTAGAGGATATATTGACAGGAGATGAAAATATTAATTAACTACAAATGCGGAGAACAAGAATCGCAGGAGCGGGAACTAATATTCATAGATGGAAGGAGAATGAAGAAAACAGGATTTGAGTGACTGATTTCAAGACATTTCAGTCGTATGTAACAGAGTTCAAAGAAAAAAAGAATGTATATCATGAAATTTATATGTCCCGAGCAGAAAACTTCCACACATGTAAGAAAGTTGGGTTAGTGGAAAATAAATTCTATCTAGGGAGTGAAGAAAATCTGGAGTATATGACGGAATTTCTTTCGGATAAAGATTGGAGGTATATTGAATTGGGTAAGATTCGAATAATTAAAGTTCGCATAGAAGAAGAAGAAGAACATTTATGGAAATGCGGGGATCTACATTTATGGAGACACGGGGATGGAATAGGATTCCGAATTCGTATCAAAGATATGGTGGAGAAAATGAAGGAATTTGAGAAGAGACTGATGCATAGTGATGATGGTTACGGTTGTATGTTCGCACCATGTTGATACAAAAATGCAGAAACCTTGATACATCAAGCAGGACTGGGTGAATACGAGCCATGCTGTAATCGAAAAAAAAATAGATAGAAGTCATTGATGATGTCAGCAAAATCTGTTATTATTACTAATAATGCAATAATAAACCATGTCAATCCCTAATCAAATGTTTATAATATCCTAAGACTCAAAGGTTAAGCAATGAATTTGCATATAACGTGTAAGTAGGAGGCAACATCGAATTGTCGTTAAAAATTTGGTAGATCAAAATTGGAAGTGTGTATCAAAACTGCAAAGGTTAGATCAAAAATGTAGAGTCAAGTGGAGCTAATTTGTTATGGATTGTATATGTCAAAGACAAAATACCGTTCATAAGTTAGGTGAGGTTAGGTTTTTGACATGTACATACGTATACAGGTCTGAAGACATACATACATACGAAATTGATCACCGAAACGAGTGATGATAGACTTAAAGATTTGCAGACGCATTATAATAGCAAGTTGTATGACGTGATTGGAGTCAGTGTTACGTGGACGATAAGCGGATACGGACGGATCATCCTCAAATAGATAAAAATGGATGTTCAAGTGTCAAAAATTAGTTTTCGTGTTCCGGAAGAAGAAATCTCCGATGATGATATGAGTCGGATCAAGGATATATTGACAAGTGATGAAGATATCAGATATCTCAGAATGGGTAAAATAAGAATCAAAACGGTGGGAGATGACATTCCTATATGGATGAAGGAAAAAGGAAGTCGGCTCTGGGTAACCGACATCGACGGATTTCAGTCGTATGTAACAAACTTCAAGGAAAATAAGAAATCAACTCTCGAAATTGATATGATCTGAGAGGAAAAACAACATGATTGTACTAATGCTGAAGTGTTGGGGAACGGTTTTTCCTAAGAACTAAAGAAAACCTGGTACGTATGCAAGAATTCCGCATTGATGAAAAACAGAATGACATTGAATTTGAGAAGATTCGAATAATTACCGTTCAAGAAGAAGAATTACATTTGTGAACTCATGGGCACGAAACAGCCTTTGGTATTCGCAACAAAGAAATGGTGGATTATATGATAGATTTTGAGAGGAAACTTAAACATCGTGATGCAGGATATGGGTGGCTGTACGAGCCATGCTGTAATCGAAAAAACGAGTTAGAAATCATTGATGATGTCAGCAAGATCTGTAAATGATACAAATAAAAGTATGCAAATCCTAAATCAATCGTTTATAATATCCTACAACTCAGAGGTTAAGCGATGAAATTGCATACATTGCGTTGGTCGAAGGAAATAATGAAATTGTTGAATTCGGTAGGAGAATATATTTCAAGGGATGCAACGCTACCCATGAACCTATCTCGGGGTAAATGCTGTATATGTGTGACAGAATGGTGAGATATAAATCAGAGACTGATGAGAAAAAAAATCAGTCAATATTGGGATTTTGTTGTGGGAGGATGGGTTATAGCTTGAGTCCTCGATTGTTCGAAAGAGTTGGGGAGATTGGGGTCTGTACACTATGCCAGAAAGAAATAAAATTGAATAAACATAAATCGACGAGTAACGTGTGGAAACATCTGGAACGCTGTCATCGTGAAGAGTTTGAAAAATTATTGAAAAGAGAAAAGGTAGATCGACTCTGCAAGTCGTCAAAGGATGACGTGTAAGGAGATATTGAAGAAAAATGTGTTAGACCTAGTATGAGATGAAGAGCGCGTTTGTATGATGGAAACAAATATGAATTACTTGTAACATACAACCCATCTAAGATTGAGAAAATCTGTCCTCTCTGGTAATATATATTAGTCGAGCTTGATTGCGAAGTAGAAATAATTAGGGGCTACAAGACGCAAAGGATAGATCAAATGTAGAGACAAGTGGAGAAATGTATGAAGCATTGTATAAAATAATGACTGAATACCGTACATAAGATAGGTTTGGATCGGATACGATGATTACATCTTTCAACAAAACATAGTATGAAGCTGATGCACATGAAATATCTTGTATCAAAAGCAAAGGATGTTGTTCTATGGGTTAGGTTAGGATGCGGGGGTATTAATGTATCTGGCAGTGTATGGTAACCCTTTTGCAAAGATGTGTGTAAATGCCGCTTACATGAGTCAACACAGTGACGCTAACGATCCTGTATGTATAAAATTGGACTCATATCTGTATTCATTCAGATAGCGGTCCGCTTTCGGGGAAGAAAGATGCGGCCCAGTTTTGATGTGGAAGTATTTTAACAGGAATGAAAAGACGGGGGTATGTGTTATTTGCAGTGCGGAGATAAAATTAATCAAGTCAGGCTCCACATTTTGGCTTTGGCGTCATCTCAAAGGACACCATTATGTTGAATATGATAATCTTAAAAAATGAACGAGGAAATATGAGCTCGAAGGATGCAATGGGGGCGTTGATAGAACATGATAAACCTGACTTGGTCATCAAAACTAATGAGAAAGACAGTTCTCAAACATGGCGCGAGCGTAAAAGAAAGCATGGTGCCACCAACACTCAATCTAAGAATGTATGAAGATTGGGTGAAAAATGGCTAAATCGATGTGATGGGAGAAAGACTCAAACCATAACCGAAAATTGAAAATAAGGGGAAACGTGGGGTACTTTCAGTGAAATAGATATCACTAACAGTGATATTAAAATGTGTGAAGGAAAAAAAATGCTAAAGTTGAAGGAAACCGAATTATCAAATGGGGTAATGAATGGGTGTCATGTAAAAGGAGGGAAAAAATTGTTTAATAAGATCAAATGTATATCTGATTTGGTTTCAAATATGTTTGATAATGAAGCATGAGAAGAGAGAATTATGTCACAAATGTTTGAGTACTAGGAGAATTGAGTATATAATGAATGGAAATGTGAATAATAGCATGAAGAAAATATGAAACGATTTGGTGTCACAAACATGTAATAGAGATTAAAAAAAATACCGTCTATAAAAAAAAGCTCGCTGAAGACAATAAACCAAGTTTTGGATACAAGGCAAGGATTACAAGTATTGCATACACTACTCCCAAAGGTCCTCGTTTATCTAAAATGTGTACTAGGGGTGTTAGTCTCGAATACCAATAGATCAGAGAAAAAAAAACACACCCAGATGATAAATCCTACACCGATAAGACGAGTTGACAGCTTCAGGTGAGAAATAAATATACTTCATGAATATGAACCCACAGACTGTCACTGGCACCAAGGATCAAGATAACACAAGAGAGCGAGGACGATGATGCTCACATCGAATTTTTGGTTGAGAAAATGTTATGTTTTCGTAAAATGATATCTCATGTATATATATGTATAAATAATTATGTCAAAATCTATCATCAATAAAATCAATAAATCTAATAAATCTTTGTTTGCAATATCCTAAATTTAATTCGATTGAACTAGCATTGAAATGCACTAAAACGCCGCTTGCCTTTCGTTGAAAATGTGATAGATATTAAGCTAAGTGAAGTTGTATACAGCTCCCTCAGCAATCGTAGATAAATATATCTCATTAGGTGTAGGGTAGCCAAACCATAAGTGGTCTAGGACCCCACCATTCAGTAAATCGTCTTCTAAATGCTAAATAATACATTTGCAGGGATCAAAAACGAAAATTCCATAAGGATGCATAAAAGACTTGCACCTCTTGAACGTACATTCCCCCAAAATATCTGACATTTAACTCTGAGATCATGAGAATAAGGCTATTCATTACTCTAATACCATTCAAATCCATAACAAATTTCTAGACCTATTCCAGTCACGTATAATACTTCAGACATATCTCGCATCTGATTCACCAGCTAATGAGGTCACATGGGTACAGTATTGGGAAAAAAAAGTAGAGCTATAGTCAGAAATATGACATTTTCGTATAAAATGAAGGAAGCACGTCAACATGAACATGTTATAACCTGTAGATGTTCATAGCCTATATTCAACATCAAGCATCTCACCGCTAAAAAACTCCACTAAACATCCTCTGAAAATGAGTCAAATAAAGCACAACTAGCTAAGCTCTCCTAATAAATATCCCATATTTCTTGCATAACTACATCGAATATCCTAACAATTCAGGTTTGAGCAGTAAAAACTTCTATTCAAATGAGTCAGTCAATAACAAACATAGTAATAAATTCACCTGCCGTGCGAAATATTCCAATACAATCATATATAGCGTTGACAAGACCTAATAACCTACATCTTTATAATCCGTACGTAAGCAATCGTAAATAAAAGCAATAAGATACCGAAAGGAATCTGAAAGATATCGTAATGCAACTGAAAATCCCCAAGAGGATCATATATCTCGAGATAAGATCATTGTGTGACCACAAATTAAGAGATAAAAATGGCTAATTGTCATTTGTGGTTTGGACACCGCCTGACTCCGGTCGACCCCTCGCCTCTTCCCCACCCGTCACGGCCAGTCTCCATGTATCGTAAGTAACTCACTTGACCAGAATAGAAGAAAATAAACACAAAACTACAATGTCCGAGAAATACAGCGAGTAAGTCAGACACACTAAAAAATAATATACATCCTAACAAATACATCAGCTGACTCATAAAGAACATGCGTTCCTGGCATCTCTCTGTATCATCAGTAACTAACTTGATCAATTTGTCTTAACATAAAACTACAATGTCCGAGAAATACAGCGCCTGAGTCAGACACACAAGCAAATAACATACATCCTAATTATCGTCTATCTAATTCCTTCACTAAAAGCATAATCGGCCGACACACAGAGAACATGCGTTCTTGGTATCTCTATGTATCATCAGTAACGAACTTGATCAAATTTGTCTTAACATATAACTACAATGTCCAAGAAATACAGCGCCTGAGTCAGACACATTAACAAATAACATACATCCTAACCAATACATTCGATAAAAGGTTCAAAGATCTAGTCATCCTATATCTAATTTCTTCACAAAAGCATACATACAGATACAGACACTAGGCCGCATCCCCCAGAAAGGGGGGTGGCCGACGGCAAGGCGCAACTCACACCCTCATACGCTCACACTCACACAACTTAGCCCTTTTGTGCTAAAGGGTCTGGCCAGTAGCCCCTCAACTTACACTCTGGATCCCGAATGTACCGAGGAACCGTCATCAGCAGCAGGGCCCGACAGTTTTCACTTGTTTACCCCTGCCGCGTCATAATGACCGGGCCCTCCCCACCCACGACCATCCCGACAGCGGGATGCCACGGGCGGGAAAGCACATCAGAGCAGCGTCAAAAATCAACCATTCACACCCATTCTCCACTCACGCCTGTTCATTGCACGCTCTCTCGCCACCTCCACATTCGTGTCTCAGAAGCATACATGGAGTCACTAATTATCTTCTATCTAATTCCTTCACTAAAAGCATATTCGTACACTCACATTATCGCCTATCTAAATCCTTCACTAAAAAGCAAATATGTAATCTCTAATTCCTTCACAAAAAGCATATTTGGAGTCACTAATTATCGCCAATCTAATTCCTTCACATAAGCATATTTGCAATCACTAATTATCGCCTATCTAATTCCTCCACATTTGCGTCTTGCTTTGGCTCTTTTATCGCCTATCTAATTCCTTCACTAAAAGCATATTCGTACACCCACATTATCGCTTATCTAATTCCTTTACAAAAAGCATATTTGCATTAAGTATATCCAGGGGCATTTTTCGCACCACGTTTTCCATGGCGTTTTCGCGGTCTGTTTTTCCAAGGCGTTTTTCGCGGTCCGTTTTTCCAAGGCATTTTTCGCACCACGTTTTCCAGGGCGTTTTTCGCACCACATGTAGCTACTTATATATATA
>SDVV010017559.1:0-13960 GCA_016164225.1 Gammarus roeselii
AGACATAGATTTACAAATATATACATAAATATCTTATGATATACTGGTGTATAACACATTATTTGAATAATTTGAAGGAGATGTTCATTGAAACTGCTGCAAAATTGGAGGAAGGTCGAGTGCGCCGAGCTGTATGCAGCCTACCCCGCAGTGTCCTTGTATGGTCAGAAACAATGATGTACACTTTGAGGCTGAACTGTAACTCCTCAATTAATTCATTGTAATACATCGTTCTTTTCCGACTCTGTACTATAAAATATCTATATTCCTTTTGGCGTTATTGCGTATCGAAAGTATTCCCAACTTCCCCAACACCTTGTACCTTGAGGATTCAGATCTGCCGTTAGTATTCGATGACCTAATTTTATTGCCGTGAATATTTTTCATGGTAGATTCCAACACCAGCCAAATACATGCAGCCTTCTTACGATAAGGAATAATATAAAAGTTGACTCTGAGTTTTAAAACGCAAATAACATGATTTTGTTGCAATGACATTCAGTGAGATCAATTCATTCCGATCAGACTGCAACATGACCCGTTCATATACTGCGGAGTTGATCAGCCGGCCCCAATGGCACTTCAGTCGCCGTTCCAGTCCTGGTGCAAGCAATCATCTCACATGGGAGGGAGATGGGATGTGCGATGGGTAGATGGGATACGCTGAGTACAGGGAGAGTTGGAAGTCGAGGAAAGGAGAGCTTGGTGAACTCATGAATAAATTGATTATACATTTAGCTTTTGGAAATATTTCTCAGCTGTGACGTGAATAATAGATACATATATGACTCATGATAACGAACCGTATTGCAAGGTTTTTGATTCTCAACCACAGCCCGCTTAGAGGCAATGGGTGACTTTTGATTAATTAATAATGAACGATGGACCAAATCATTAATTCATAACCACAACCTGCCTACAGACGACGGGTGACGCATAATAAATGAGTTCTTTACAGAGGAAGACCGAGATCATTGATTGTTTACTGCATCCCGCTTAGAGGCGACGGGCGAAGTATGATTTGTAATAAGCGTTCACGAGGTTATTGCCCTAAAAACGTGTGGATCATCATGACCGAAGTAAGCGAGTCAATTGAGC
This sequence comes from Gammarus roeselii, assembly GCA_016164225.1. Lineage (NCBI taxonomy): Eukaryota > Metazoa > Arthropoda > Malacostraca > Amphipoda > Gammaridae > Gammarus > Gammarus roeselii. The sequence goes on from SDVV010017559.1 coordinate 1,099, forward strand.
GGTTTAAAACTCTCCCACTAAAGTGAGTCATCTTTGTTGGAGTTATCTGTCATAATTGATTTATTTTTTTACCTTTTGATGACATAGTTGACATACTGATATGAAATCTACTGTACTTGTGAGGAAAATGTCTCAAGGAGCTCCTCAATTTGATTAATTGTTTTCTAATCATGTCCAGGTGATCAAAATCTTCCTAAAAATTTGTGAACTCCCTTACTGGCCGTCGTACTTGTCAGCAACAGACGGTGATGCCGGCACCTTCATGGGATATTTCGTCATCCAATCAGAACCAGACAAGGAGCAAGAGAGGAGGACGCACCTCCGTCGCTCCGACCACCACCAGCTTCGGTGTATTGCCTAAACATACTACATTAGTTTTTCTGTGTGCTTGGCTTCTACATGATTCGGTGAAGGAAAAGGCTGAAGAAGATTCCGGCGACATAAAATAAGACGATTAGACTGCGACACCACGACCGTCAATCATTGCTGATGGTCAGGGAGATAATTGAGATAACAGGTGAGGTTGTCAGGACAAGAGGAACGGCTAGTTTAGTCAACCGGTACTCATGATTTTAACTGTAAAGCCAAATTGTTCTGCTTTTCGAGTGTCATTAATGTTTTTTTATTTAAAAGTACATCCTGAATATTTTTTTTTCAAATTCTCACTCTAATATCAACATTTGAAATTGAAATCAGGAATGAAGAATACAAATTTCATACTGAATAAAAAAAATAGGTATATCCAAGTGAAATCTACTGTAATTTCATTAATATTTAATTTGATGGAAATCAAGTTTCATCTCAACATACTAAACGGATGGATTTCTTTCTATTCCAGCATATTAAATCGGATAAATTTATTTCCATATCGGAACGTTAAAATACATAGACTTTTTCCCTATCATAATTAATAAATCAGATGGGTTCTAGTCCTATCATCATTAATTATCGATATTGTGGGCCAACTGTAGCTGACCATATATGTTATCGTTCAGGTCGGTGCCTGTTATGACCTATTAACCGGAATTGTCGAGAGGAGCGTTCGCGAGGTCGACTAGTCTCATCGCATAAACTAGTCACTTCGCTCCTGCACAGAAACCATAGCCTTGACTTGTTTTCCAATTTACAGTACATTCCACATTTTGAGCATCCAAAATTCGAACGATCTTGACCTGTTTTAAATTTGAGTTGATAAATGTTGACGTAACTTTATAATACGATTTATAATAGTTCTTCAAAATTTGTGGAACTCGGTTAATCAGTTTTTTTGTCAGAGTACTGAGATCTGAATTATTTTTTCTCGAGACATGAATAAAAATATATTTCAAATTAGTTTTGACGTTCACTGCAACTGCAACTTCATTTTCAGAATCTTTATTGTTACATTTCAGGACCATCTAAGAGTTCTTCTGTTGACAACAAATTCATTTTTTGCATCGTCGTCACGTGGGTGTTTCTTTCAAGGACTTAAACTAATTGATTGCTGACCGGCTGTTTTTGCAAGGGATTTGTTTAATATTTTTAAGTATTTTCAGAAAGTATTTTAAGGATTGGTTCAAGTCACGTCTAGAAGCAATTCTCGCTGACGCCATCGACTCTCTTAATTCATCAAAGTTTGATAATCTAATGTTTGAGACTTTATGGGAGTGTATAGACGTATTCAACTCAAACTCTATCATAAAACGGGTACATTTATGACCACAAGTTCCAAGTGGTTCTCCCAATTCAACCTTCATGGCTTGAGAGTCGCTTGCTCTAAATAGATAATCGCCGTGTTCCCCGCACTTTAATTTCCCCAGATGCATCTCCGCCAAGTTTTCTATAATAATTATTCTCTATGCATCATGCCCTCACCACTTGCCTTTCCACACTCGTCTTTCTGTCGTGTCTCCTGTCGTGTCACGCGTTTTCCAAGACCTGCCTCTACTGCACGCCCTTCACACTTTCCCCTCCACAGTGTCCATCACACTTGGTTAGCCCAGGTTCAGTAACACCTGCCTCTATCTCCATGTTCTCCAAACTTGCATATTCCCTATTACCTACACATATTTAACTCTCCTACATCCTTCACGCTTGCCTCTCCCCGTGTCCTCAACCTTCGTCTCTCCTCGCGTCATTCACACGTGACAAATCTTCGTGAGCTCCACACTTGCATCGTCCCTTGTGCCCTCCACACTCGCCTCTCCCATGTGTCCACAATACGTGCCTCTACCACGTATCCTACGCACTCGTCTCCCACCCACGGCAGCGAGCTCCTCCAACAGCAAATAGCGCAGTTGCATTAGTTGACGGTATCACGGTGAGCAGAGAGACCAGCTGACGTGTGTCAGCTGTTACGTTGAAACTTGCTGGATGGGGAGAGAAAGGTAACTTGACCTTCGTAAATTTTATTAATAGTAAAAATAGAAATCCAAGGTCTACATAAGGGTATTTCAATTTAATTATTCCTATACGTGCATTTCAATCAATGAATTGTGATATCAGAAATGGAAACATATCATTCTGATTGAGTCTGTTTTTGCGCATCCCCAGCGAGCGAGAAGTTAGTTCTTTGTGAAAATCGCTTCTCGCAGTAACATTGCAGAATAAGCGACTAGAGTGCGATGCCAATTGAGGCATGAAGGAAGTAGCGGCAATGTGAAGAAGTACCTTTAATAATAAGGTTATTAGACTACGACCGATGACGTCACTCATACAAAGAGGGCGGGATTGAACAGAAGGCAGAAGTACCATCATGTAGGCGAGTAGGCGCACGGAGCGTACGAGGAACAGGACCCTGCGGCTCCACATTACGCTAACGGCGTGCCTGTCGTGTGGATTGAGCAGCGAGATGCTTGCGAGGATGCGCAGTTGTTGAGCGTCGTTGCGGCTTTGACGGGAAAAAACGAAAGAGAAACAGACAAATCAGCTGTGAACAAATATTGATTTGCATTCTGTTGAAACCAGCGAATTTTTTTTTTTACCAGTTCTATATACAATGTTAATAAAGAGTTCTAGGTCATATTGAATAGTGGCAGTTGTTATTTGTCATGATGTCCTGACATTCTGCATGTTCTTGGTGGCTTTTCAAAACGGTTCCCAGTTGAAGAAGAACAATGATGTAGCATTTAACTATTGGTAAAATAGGTATTCAATTTTTTTGCGTTCTCATACAAACATCTTCTCAATGTGATCGTATGCTTGTTTGTATGCTTGTGTATGATTATGCATAAATAACTATGCGCCTGACCTAATCAGCTGTATGCACATTAGTTGTTATAACGTTCAACCTCGATGGGGAAAGACGTGAACAGAATGTAAAATTACCAATTTGTTTAGTTGTATGAACATCATTATTCTAAGATCGGCAACATTCGTGAGTTTGTCGTATATATGACTTTGGTCGGATGGACCAATGACTGTTCGGATGAACCAATGACTGGTCGGATGGACCAATGACTGTTCGGATGGACCAATGACTGGTCGGATGGACCAATGACTGTTCGGATGGACCAATGACTGGTCGGATGGACCAATGACTGTTCGGATGGACCAATGACTGTTCGGATGGACCAATGACTGGTCGGATGGACCAATGACAGGTCGGATGGACCAATGACAGGTCGGATGGACCAATGACGTCTGAAAAAATGGTCTCAATATTGTGTTGATTCTCAAAGTTGATCTCGTAACCTAAATTGGTCACATGAGTGTGTCGTCTTCATATGTAAAGGTTCCAGGAAACTGCCCAGCTCCATTGAGTATTAATACCTGGAGACTGCCGGCTCAACTTTGTAGTGTCCCTGTAGACTGTGTCGTCTTTATTATGAATGGCGCCAAGAACTGTCGTCTAAAATTTATATTTTCCGGAGAGAAGGATTCGTTTTAAGTATGTATCGGTGGCCCAAGACTGTCATCTCTACTAAAAATGGGTTCCCGGAAATCTGGGGGGGTAAAATACGTGTTGCTTCTTGGAGATTGTGTCGGCCTCAATGCGAAGTGTCCCTGGGAACTGTGTCGTCTCTAATATGTTTTGGATTCTAGAGACTGCGTCATCTCAAATATGTATTAGCCTCCCGAGATTGACTTCTCCATGGTGTATTGACTCTGAGATGACAACAACAGGACTTCTGGCCCAAACTGGGTTGCCTTTTGTTGGTAAGAAGATTAGTTCTGAAGTAAAACGTCTAAGATAACATCATGTGTCTGTGTATTTTCAGTTCTAAAAGATCATCAACGGGAATTCTTGTAGAAGGAAAAAAACATTCAACGATGATACTCGAATCAACTCAAATCAGCATCTGAAGAGAAAGCTACCGACCCACGGTGATGGTATCAGGTTGTCACAGTTTCATTCCCCGTTAAACCAATGCTGTCCGGTGTCATTGCTCGACACCGTTTGGCAACGTATGTTGGCTGCAACTCTGAGTCCCCGTGTGTGTGCGGGGGGGAGGGGGGTAGAAGGATGAACCTGCAAAACCCAAAACTCTTATACTGGAACACACATGGAGGGACTACATGTAGGGATTTTAAAATAATTGTGTCGGCACTCTTGACATGGACTTTTTTGCTGGTGCTAGTAGCTTAATACCAAGAGAACTGATTTGCTTCAACAATTAAATGCGCTTTGTTGACCGATGTTTGTTTTGTTTTAATTTACTCGAGACATATTCCATTATTTTATCTTGAATAAATATGCTTTCGTTGCAACGACGATACGGTTGTTTTGTTTCTTTCAGTGATGTGAAGTAAACAATGATAAAATTAAATATAAATGCGAACTATGTAACTCGAGGTTTACATATATCGTGTGAAGCGATTTCATGCTGTTTAGTCAATACTGCCAAATGAATAAACCATTCAATGAACCGTTTAATTGAGCCATTTATTTTGTTTCCGAAATATTTGTAAATCGTGATTAGCCTAATCGCTGAGTAATGATCTCCCAGAGTAAATACTGGTAAATGAGCTCAACGAGGCGCCAATAATGCAACAGCTGTTGACTCCAGTCCATTTTAGCATAGCAATATTCGTAATCAAAGACCATTATTCCATTTCATTTGCATCGTCCATGATATAAAGGACCTTGTCTAATAAAGGACTGTTTCTAGGGGCGTATGACGCGGTCTGCCTAACACACAATATGCATGAATGCACGCTTAGGGAGATATTAACAACTCTCGTTTATATCCAGCTGAATTCAACTATAAGGATACTGTGGGTATGAAAGATCGTGAAACAATTTCCCCCATGTTTGTTTGTCTGTATTTTCATCTATAGAAAACTCTAAGCATTGATGATACAGGAACGAAGCAGTAACTGGTGATCATCTTAACATGTAGTTACAATAAGAGTGTAATTTCCCACAAACTTCAATTTTAATGGTGCTGGAATTTATGAACGTTGGCTGCTGCAGAGTCTTTCTGTCGCAACTGATGGACTATTATCATTTCAGTATTAAGACTTCGCTAGCTTGGTGATTTTTGACTAGAATACTTCAATATAAATATTTCTTCTATTTACAATGGCGTGCTATAAATTGTGTACATACACTCCGTTCCGAGAAATTCAGAAGCATTCGCGAGGGAGAGTTTGCAGGTCGTTACCAGCAGAGCATTCCGTATCGGTGTCCAGAAGATGGACGAGACCGCTCCGTGATATGGTGGTGAGGGTCAAAGGCTGGAAACGGATCTTTACGAATTTAAAACGAAATAAAACACGACTTGCTTCAACGCATTTTGGCACTGAAATAAAATTTCCGTAGAGTACATTCGCCTTGAATAATTAGAGTAATCGAAGATACAAGAAATAACATTAATTATGAAAAATACGTGTTGATAAAAACTACGTGGAGTATTATATTTGAATACTCTGATATCAATAGACAATGCAAGAGTACTACAATCGTATACTTTATTTGTTCAACCACTACTTTGAGACAAACATGTTGTTAGTTATTTTCGACCAACGACAGGGAAGCTTCAGTTAATACACTTGGCCAGACTGCACGTACATAAAAAAGTCATCCGCCTGATAATGGAGATTTTTTTTCATTAAAACCTTGTTTGAGCTGTAGAGAATTTTAATGTTTTCTCTAAATACTCGAATAATCAATGATACGTTGTCGCCAATTTTATTCTTTTGAGATAAAATGGATAGATCTAGGAAATAGTTTTGTTTCATTTATAAATTTGTTGGAAGTAGACCCCCTTCCCCCGTAATAATTTCAGACGATGCAGACTGGCGCCTGTCCAAACGAACGTCCTATCTTACCATAAACTTAATTCGGATCAAATTTCGGAGCAGCATCACATCTTTTCGTCTAAGAGATACTATCTCAGCAGGAACTCTTCATTATGCGCTACTAAGAAATGTGATCGTACCGATCTCTTCAACGGAATTTGGTCGATTATTTTTGCCTGAGTTTTTCCATCCAAAAACCTTTTTAGAACATCTCGCGGCTGATCACCCAAACCAGATCATACTTGGTTAAGGACGCAAGGATGGAACAAGGGTGTACAAGGTTGTATGAACAACGGTTTATGTATGCTGGCTAGAATATGCTTGTTTGGAGGTGAAAGTTGCCCAATGTTCCACTTCTGTTCACTAATCCACCGTCAGTATCCATATGGTTATGCAGTGAAAGGTACGCCAGCTGAGACGAAAATGCAGTTATTCAACCCTTGATTTTTAAGCTCCGTAAGTTTGGGTAATCGACCAATCATTGATGATTCGAACGTACTTGCTCTCGGCAGATCTCATCAATGCTTTCAATTCTGGAACGGTTTCCAGGACAGTCTACCACTAGTCAGTTACGTGTTCAAATTAGGGCTTTAAAAAACTCTCCTCCGGTGAGTGTGCACCAGAGAGCAATGTTTTAGGCCTGGCCCGTGCAGCTAAATCGAAAATACTTAATATGTGCTTATTTCTCAGTACGAGTTGAGCTCGGCATCGGCGATTACCATCGATATTTAATATTTTAAAAAAACTGTTGTCGTTTTTTATGATACACTGAACATTCAAGGCATACCGAAGAGAATTAATTGATGTTCAATCCGTCAACGTTAGCGTCCGAAAGACCGTTTATGATTAACTCTCTTCAAATCAGACTTACTTCCCCTTCAATCATGTTAAATTGAAACATTTCATTGGTGTTCACCGAATATAAGTGAATGCAATGGTTAGAGGATGCAAGGGTTTGTTGCATTCACTTAATAATACTGACGTCAATCAGGAATGCTCAGGCCTGCTCTTCCAACAATCCTTGGTTAATAGCGTGTGTTTTGTATCCTGAAGGTGAGGTTAACCAATTACGTATATTTATGAAAATGAAGTAAATTGAATCAGAGGGTCCATCATTTGTAACGAAAGAAATGCAGCCTGAAATGGACAGCAGCAAAAGTGGAAAGGAATTCCGTTCACCTGATATGTTCATGTCATTATTTACTAAAAATATAACTCCAAATCAGATCTCCGTTTCTATATAGAATACCTAATCTCTCAAAACCTTGCATTCTGAATAACTTCCCAATTATAATTTTCTTATTCATTTACTTTGTGTTTGTTTTACAGATTTATGAAGCAGAAGTAGATTTCGAAGTCCTAATCGGTAAATGCATGACATGATACAAAATATTCATAAAAAAATCATGTAACAGTAGTTTATTATCCGGATTTTTGAGTGAAAAAAAAATCTGTGCTTATTTTGCACGAGAAGCAATTTACGTAATGTATGTCAGCTGGAGAAGATTTAATAATTTCAAATTTGCTCCTCAGTATACATCATCGTAGTCGGTGACGATTGCACTGCTAGCATCGTTTAACTTTTTCCAATCTTGATACTGGTTTGACTCCGAGACATTTGCTGGGGTGGAAACAATAAAGCATGTATTCGGAGATGATTTTTGCCGCCAGGCAAACCCGGTGGGATTTCTTCTGCTCCAACAGCAGGATCCCCAACCGGGATCCAAGGCTGAATAAAATTCCGTGCGGAGTGGACAACATCTTCGGCAGTAACACGTACGTATGGAACATGCTGATCAGTGCTATCAGAACTTGAGCACCAATTTTATAAACTGATAAACTGGACACTCCATTTCATTCCAGGCACGCTTGTTATGCACTGCAATAACTATTATTGTAGATGTGCACATTCAGTGCACATAATTCAGTGATTTCTCCCATTCGCTGAGTCAATAACCGATTTTCAAGTTCATTTTCGAAAAATGTATGATAAGAAGAAGCAATTCCAAATCGCAGCAAGTAGGTTTTACTGAAAAAAATCCACATTCGGGTTCATGATGACAAATATTTAATATATCTGAATGAAATTTAAGTTGTACGACACCGTCCGTTCAATATATGAAGTTAAGCCACGGATCATCGTGGTTTGTCTCTCGCGGCGTCAATCTTCAGGAATAAAGAAGTTCAGAGAGTGTCGAACAGTTTATGGTCCTGAGCAAACGAAGCTATAAGCTCCTGGCGCTTTAACCAATGTCTACGTGATCAGGTTTAGGCGAGAACATTCTTTGAAAAAGTACCATGAGTCTTGTTTTTCCACGTCAGTTGCTGACATCCACACTAGAATTCAGCATTGGCGGAGATGCTGACTCTTTAGACAACCAAACTCTGTTAAACCCAGAGTGTGGTTGTCTCCGGATTTTGTTTTTCCAAGGCAATCAACTGAGAGGTTCCAACAATTTGAAACCATTCAAGGGTAGAAAATTCGGAACAATGGTTAATTGCTGCGTAAATTATCCATCGACTCCATATGTCCATGGTTCAAAGAATTTATAACATTTGAAGGAATTTGAACGGAGATATCAACTAGAATACACGATAGAAAATTACAATGAAGATACCAACATTCGAAAGAGAATTATTACATTCTCCCACCACACACTGCTTACACAAATATTGTATATCATGGATGAATTTCTCTCCCCATAGTATCATTGCATTTGGAATAAACATTTTTCATTATGTAGTGGTGCTTATGTTGTGTGTTTTTGTTGATAAGCTATTGCCAAAGACTCAAGCATAATTAGTTCTTCAGTAAATTCCATATCAACAATCCACGAACCTTGTTGATTATTCGAAAGGTCAGTACAACCTCAAATTTATGGGACCTCATCCCCCTCATATCCGGTTATGAATGCAACCTCACCGCCTGAACTGATGAAAAAACATCGTTTTAACTCCTCACGTTGTGCTCGCAATGAGCGACCTGTGGAAGCTATGAAGACTCGAACAGTTCAGAGCCCTGGCATTAGCAAAGTCAGCAGAATATGAAGGGCATGCAAAAAAGACGTTGCTCATTTTCAATCTTTCTGGAACATTAGATATGAACATCAGTTGTTGATATCAAGTGAGCTTGTAATAAAGCGTATGTTCTGTTTGGATTCCGAAGTTATTTAATTTAGATGTGTACTCGTTCATCAAGTTCATCGTTTTGCTGTTGTTGAAAAGGAATCAAACATTATGTTAACGTTGTCCAGTTCAGACCAAGCGACTCTGATGACTATGATTATTGAACGCATTTTATCATTATTTATTCCTAAACAAATGATGAGAAGCAAATAAATAGACAGCACCAAAGTAATCACACAAAATGAAGTTCAGATGTGCAAGGGTGGGTAATCAGGCCTACGTAGAACGACCGAGTTTTCTTCAATGCTGTTTTGAAGCTGTTTAATACTCAGAGGCGCGAATTTGTTCCATCGTATTTAAGAAACTGCTGGTCAGCGAATTGATGTGATTTGATTGCTAAAACAAAGATCAAATGTGTGATTTTTTTTAACAACAGAATATTTCACCACATAGACAAAATTATTGATCACGCTATGTTCAGCAAAAAAAAGGTTTGATCAACGCATAGCATTTGTGAACTCATTGGTGCTTGAAAATACTCGTTTCCTTATTTTGCTCAAACAATTTAATGCATTCACGAGGATTTCAGCAGGGAAAATATATGACATGAATACCCTTCCTGTTTTGAAACTGCTGAAACACGGCATTCGTGCTCTGACGTAATATTAATAAAAATCTTGAGAAGATAATGTTGCACAAGTTTACAAAATCGTTAAAGTGCTTTCGAATAGCTGTTATCGGGTAAAAATTAAACATTCTTTCATTTTGTGCCCACCTAGGCGGAAAAAAATATAGAAACCGAATAGTGGCCTCGGTCGCTAGTTTTCAGGTCAATAACATATAGCAGATCAGTCTCATGGGTAACAAATCCACGGTAGATTTAATAATACAAGGAAACCCATAACACGTCTGAAGTGATTTGAAATTTTCCATCTACATAGTGCTTCAATCCAAAACTTTGATCCAACATTGAATGTTCGGGTCTCGGTCCCAAAAATCATGTCCCAGTATGTTCCGGCGGACATATTATCTCTATACTAAAACTCACATCAGCTGAAGAAAAAGACAGCGTAAAATAAACTTTGAATATAAAACACGCGTTGACACATTTTTACGTTCCTTGTTTATGACTCCATAGCCTCCGTATAATACTGTTTGATTATTTGATGGTATTTGTTCCTTGTACGACATAATATCCATCAAAGCGTGGCATCAAGCCATGAAAATGCAGTCATTTGTATATGCGACCTGTCTGGTGAAAACAGAGGAGCAGCGCGACTTTTGAGATAACAGTGGCGCTAAGATTATTGTGTCCCAGAGGATAATGGTGAGAAATGTAAAGGACACCAGAAGAAGCAGTGTACATGAATGGAAATGAAACGAAATATCGCTGGCTAATTTGAAACCACAAAATTAGGTTGAATCTAGTTTTTGAACAATGTTTGCATTGGGCTACCACAAAAATACTATAATAAATATTCAAATTAGGCCTCTGTGTATGAACTGAGACAAATGACATGAAAACCTTTGATGTTGATGAGTGGGCATAAACAACAGTAAAACGTGAAGTAGAGTCGTATAGAGAGAATATACCAACATTAACGTTGGGGACTTATGCATATGGACAGTAAATTCATCATTGGAAACACTTCAGTTCTCGCCAAGATACGATCCCGCGTCGGAGGAATACAAGTCCAGCACTTCACCCACCGAGCTATCCAGCACAACAATAGTTATAATTAAAGCTTTCGTGGGTATTGTACTGTTCAGGGTCGACTTCCAATTCCTCTGTTTTACCACTGTTATTGTGCCATAACAGTGATAAAACAGATGAATTGGTACTCGACTCTAAGCAGTACAATACCCACGTAAGCTTGAATCATAACTTTTGTTGTGCGTGATGGCTCAGAGGGTAAAGAAGACTGAAGTTTTCCAATGATGAATTCACTGTCCATGTACATAGAGTCGTAAAATCATTGAAGAAAATATGTATGTGCTCATGAACGGTCTCAAAATGTTCGTCATCATTGGAATCGTCTGCATATTCCTAAAGATTAATTATAAATTCACGACGATTTCTTCCCGCTGAAAATAGGTGTATATTATATATATATATACAGTGCTGTGCAAATTAGTTCGGACAGTGGTGAAATAATACAATTATTCGCTAAATTGCAATGGTACAAAAGATGATATAATTAATAGGAGATATGACCTCCTTTTGCTTTTACAAGCATCTGAACACGATTTGGCATGGATTCGACCAAAGTGGACCATATTTTAGCCAGTTTTTCATCATGATACCAGACTCTAATTACAGCACTAATTAGCTTTGTCATTGTCGAACAGTCTTCTTTCTGGAGCCTTCGTTTCACTATAGCCCATAGGTTTCCGATGGGATTGATGTCAGGAGAATTTCCAGGCGAGTCTAAAACCTACAGTCCACTTTCTTCAGAGAATGTGCGCATTTTAAGTGACGTATGGCATGGTGCAAGATCCTGCTGAAAAATGCCGTTTCCATCAGGAAAGTCCCTTCTCATCGTAGGAAGCAAGTGAGTCTCCAATAAAGCCTTGTATTTATCACTGTTCATCATGCCCCTCTACAATGATAAGTCTTCCTGTACCGTTAGCGCTAAAACTACCCCAAAACATCTTCTTAGGCGGATGTTTGGGCGCTTGTTGAATGTGTCTTGGCCGAAGCGGTTCACTTTTGCTTCGTCTCACGAACTGTGACCTGTAGCCATGTACTTCAAAATGCGATTCGTCTGAAAATATCACTTTTTTCCAGTCGTCTGCTGTCCATTGATCATACCTACGTGCCCAGCGAAGACGTTTTGTCTTCATAACAGATGTCAATAACTGTTTATTTAGAGGTTTTCTGGCAAATCTGCCAACCTCAAGGAGCCTTCGTCGGACAGTTGAAGAAGAAATATTTACGCCTGCTGAAGATAAACCTCTCTGAAGGTCTACACTTGTTTTCATAGGATCCTTTATACTATTTCTGATGAGAACTTTGCTATCGCGAGGTGTTGTCTTGCGTTTTCTTCCGCATCTTCCTCGTCGCAGTGTTGAAGATTCACCAGTGTGTTCCTTTCTTTTTAAGATATCGCCAACGGTTGACTTGGCCACCTTCATTTTCTCAGAAATCTGTCTAATGCTAAGACCACCATGTTCTTTAAGAGCTACAATACTTGCACGCTTCGTGGGAGTGATATCCTTCATGAAGAGAAGGTGAATACTTCGTCAAAACGAAGTATAACTGAGAACGTTTACAGCAACAACCTTTCTGCACAAGTCCTGGAATAGCACTGATGCGTTTGCTAGAGTGTCTTCACAGCAGACAACAGTTGACAGACACCAATAGAATGATTAGAACAGTTGTCAGATACCACTAGAACACCTATATATTTGGAAAAAAAAGAACCATTAGTATCATAGTCAAAAAGTTGGACTCATTAGGAAAATTATTCAAAATTTGCCACTGTTCAAACTAATTTGCACAGCACTGTATGTA
>SDVV010017560.1:0-13960 GCA_016164225.1 Gammarus roeselii
TTTTTGCTGTGGCGCTGGAGTGGTGGGTTGCGGTGCGTGTTTGTGTGTGGGTGTGTGTTTGTGCCTGTCCTGATGTGTTGCTTCTTTGTTGTACAGTGTGCTGTTCTGGAATTTGTTTGTTATTTTTTTTTGTTTTTTTGTTTTGTTCATGTCATGCATGCGGATGGTTCATGTGATAGCCAATAGTGCGCACTAATTCCAGTTCCTATACCTGTGTTAACATTGCTGTTCTCAACAGCATACTGGCGCGCATGGCTGTGCTGGCCTCCCCCGGCTCTGCTGCTCCCCGCTAGATGTGGACCTGCTGGAGGGGGCTGCAAAGGTAAGAGATCAAAGGTAAGAGAAAGGTAAGAGTGAAAACTGTCAGGCCCTGCTGCTGATGACGGATTCTTGGCTTGCACTCTTGACCCAGAGTGTATGTTGCGGGGCTACTGGCCAGACCCTTTAGCACAAAAGGGCTAAGTTGTGAACAAGTGAGGGTGGGAGATGCCCTTTGTCGTCGGACACCCCCCTTTCCTGGGGATGCTGCCTAGTGTCTGAATATGTATCTCTCTTCAATATTGTTGGTTATTCAATAGACTTTTGTGTCTTCAGCATATTTACAAGAGGACTTATGAATAGCTCTTCTGTTGATTTATCAAACTCTGCTGCCAAATTACCTGACTTTGGTCTCCTTAATAGGTTTTCTTTATTCAAAAGTACAATGCCAATAGCTCTGAACCCACTTTTCAAGTTTTCAACTAGATCATCCTTGACTTTTGGATGGTTTAACAATGAATTTAGGGATGCTTCTTCATGATTGAGATGCTTCTTCATGAAATTTTCTAATATCAGTGACCATTTTATCAGGTGGGGTAGAGTTGAATGGGGTCAAGTTGAACATGGGGTGAAGTTGAATAATCATTCAACTTCACCCCTTGCATTTAAAAAAAATATATATAAATCAAAAACAAATTAAGATACCACAAAACTGACTGTGCATATCATTCCTCCTGAGTATGCTCTGTACCCATTTTGTTTTCATTTTGCTAAGTTTAATCAAATGCAGTTTATGCATAGCTTTTTTTTAAGCCTATTTTTATGATGCTTTTTAACCCCGTGTATATATTGCTGCTGTCCTATGGCATCATCAAAATTTTAGAAACTTCTGGGTATCATCAGATGCCCACACTATTCACAAAGATTATAGGCTTGTCAGTTTCATAATAGGACAAATATAAAGTTCAGGGCAAGTATTTGAAGGGTGGTTTCGAAATTTGTTCAACTTCACCATCAGATTCAACTTCACCCCATTTTACAGTAGCTGCCGACGTTGCCAGTGCAATGGTTTTTGCTCAACACATAGCTATATAGCTAGGTCCCTAACAATGTCAAACAGGTTGTTCACACACAGGTATCATGAAATGTTAGCTTGTTGTAGACAATCGCATGAGTTACACGACTCTCTAAATACAGTTGGGCTGGGTTTAGACCTCACATAACTCTGAAAACCATCTGGGTTTAGACCATCGGTGAAGGTGGCTCTTGGCCAGAAATGGATTGAAAAGCATAGGTAGCCAGAGAACTCAACCATGATGAACATAGAAGAACAGTGGTGCACAAACATCATAAAACATATCAAAAAATTAATAATAGCCAAAGCACAAACAGATGGGGAGGAAGAGCTGTCTACAGATCTCATGTCACACCCAAAACCATAAATAGTGATCTCTTATTTGGGAACAACTTTGCTGCAAAGGGAAATTCCAACATAATTTTGTTGCATTGAAATTTCAGTGCAATGTATTGCCTCAAGTTATGTGCATAGGAAATTTTACAAAAATAACCTCCTGTAGAATGTACTTGTTAGCTAGCTATATGTTCAGAGTTTTAATTTGATCCTTACAAATGTTCTGTGTTCAAAATTTCTTTCTAGGATCCTGGGTAAGATTTAAATTTTATGGCAACACTGTGATTGTATTATGTCATATGGGGATGAAGTCAAGCAGTAGAATTCCACTGCAGCATCGACGTTGTGGTACACAGCTTGTCATTAATGAACAGGTTGTGCTGGACCAAACAGGAAACCTCTATCCATTTTTGTTGTTTTCAGCATATGGTTGAGGTGTTTTAGGTATTGAGAGTTGTCTGGGTTATCTTTCACGGTAGAGGTATAGGCACAAGCAAATCTAGCAGATTTTTGGCTTAGCTCTTTCTAGTTTGTTTAGTGTATCTTAAAAGTTGAAGGGCCCAATGTTGACGCACTTTTTTGATGTTTTCCATTTTAGAAAAAAATCTTGATGCCAGGTGGTAGGGCCTAGAACGTTGGATATAGACCTAAACAATCAGAAAATGTGTCATTACTTTCTGCAATGCCCTATGCTGATGCAGCATCACAAAAATGCTCATAGGTCAACCAGTTGAAGAGATAGAATCGTGGGCTTAGCATATGTTAATTAGCTAATAACATTATGTACCCAATAGTGTGTCAAACTTTTCATTTATCATAGTTTTTATTTGCCGTGAAAATTTGAAAATTTGCAATGAATTTTTTTTTGAGAAAGTGTCAAGCATGTGTAAATTTGGCAACTGCTTTTGCACCAAATGACCCCAGCATGTTATTTGATATATGTTGAAGTATATAAAGCATACTTTACTTGTAATGTAATGCTGAAAATCACAGTGTTGTGCCCCCATAGATAGTTCCCTGGCATACTATATTTTGAGATATAGATTGTGGGTTCTCTAGGAGGTCACTCACTGAGTTTCCTTGTGAATTTACTACTGAAGTTTTGACTGTATATTATTGTTGTTTGGTGTTGAAGTGCTGTAGAGTTTTGTTTCTGCTCTGTGCCAAGTTATGCAGTTGAGGTTTAAGCATAACATCAGAGCAATAGGTGCAACATAGCCAGGAGGTATTATTGCATTGCAATGGTACTTACTTTCCTGTCTAATTATTTGTTGCTCTAAATTATATAATGTAAAATGGTAAACTTAATTCACCTGCCTAGGAGCACAATACTTAATAGTGCACTAGTCTTGACTCCTAAGTTAGTGGTTGTTTTATCACCATATCTAGTCATTTAGTTGAAGTGAGTTTAGGTGGGAGCCACATTTTACAGTTGTAAGCCATTTGGTTAATAGTAGTATACATTTTTGTCCACTATTGGACAGGTCCGATTTGGAGTAGTGTTGTTACTGAGCAAGCATGGTGACTGTTACCAGTCTATGCTCCGATTGCAGTTAGTTGGTGATTGATTGCTAGGTGTCTGGTCATTGGTGGAAGATTTGCCCTTTCTGGTTCATGCTCTGGGGTAATGGTACTTTTCTTGTTACTCTTGGCTGCTATTCAGCTGGTTAATAGTTGCTAAAGCTGGGAGCTCTCTATCCGAGGCTCTGGGTGTTCTGTTAGTGCATTACTTTTCTCTTGCTATTCATGGTGGTCTTTCTGCATTCCACAGGGGGTCTATTCCTGGAACTGATTAGTTCTATCCTCTTTCCTTTCTGTTCTTGTTTCCCACCCATTCCTTTCTTCAGTCTGATCTAGCCATTTGGTGGTAAATAACTCATCTAATCAAGCCACAATACATACAACCAAGCATCGCATTACAGCCCTTTATTGTAAATACTCATAGAAGTTTTTATCACTTCAAAATAATGGTTAGTTAATAATAGTTTACATAAACGGATCAATGACAATTTCTTGAAGAGAGAAGATCCTGACCAAGAACCAGCAACGATGACCATTTCCTGTCATCTGACGAAGAAGCATTGCGAGCCGAACTAGTAAATATATTTAGCTATATAGTAGTGTCGACCGCATACTTTGAAATAATTCAAAAAGTACACAGCCAAGAAACTTCGTATTCATGGCATGTATAGCTACTATAATGACCATGAAGCACCATAAGTTTCAACATTCTTTCATCAACTAGAAAAAAGTTATTTACAAAAAATCCTGTGGCCCCCAATCGGGGGGATTTCCTGCACTGAATGGGCTAATTCCCCGCACCCCCCATATAACAACAATTGAAACACAAATTAAAAGTTTGAGAGTACCAATAGAAACAACATGCCTATATTAATATATATCTGTTGTTCAAAATAAAATGTTAGGTAAAATATGACGTCTGTGATAGCTTTTTTTGCTGCAGTCATACTCAACGGTCGAAAGATTTTTTTCCTGATTTCACCGCAGGAAACAAAGTTTTTCTTCAATAATTGCAAACTTACTTTACTGGAAGTCATTTCTCCACATCCTGAACAAGTTATGACCCTAACGTATCAGTAAATGAGTGAATAATTTAAAAAAAACTATATTTTTAATGATACAATTTAACAAGTAAAAGAAGTATTTCTTCAATTCTATAGCAAACTAATTGCATTAACATAAATACAAGTCATGCTAGGTAAGGTATTGTCATTTTGATATGGAAATACGTAAAAAAAAATGCTATTGGGCGTTAAACATAAGTTAACACTTAGGCCTAGACTTGTCACCATGTGTTAAAAACATTGGGTGATTATAAAATTAGTTACGCATATTGAAATTAGCTGTGGTGTCATTATTGTGGGTCATTTACTTCCAGATGTCATTATATGTGTGAAGAATTGCATTTATCTACTTGTCCTTAAAGAAAAACGAAGAAATTATCAACAAATAGGTGCGGGGAATCACCCTCGATTGTTTTTTTTCACCTGGGGTGATTCCATGCAGTTGTATATTTGTATGTTTCTACAAAAGTTTACATTTCTTTCCAAAATCAAACTACAACATATTCTGAGTATCATTATCCAATTTGACCCTAATCCAATGGGAACTCTAGCCACAGCATCAAAGTTAGGAGAACGTCATTTTTTTCTAAACAAAGTTATCAGGGACCTGAAAAACGCACCTTCACTTTGGCGATTCTTCAAAAATTCTGTGCACCTATCAAATTTCTATAAGTAGCTGATACTTACTAACAAATACCTGCTCTTTCAAGTCCTGTAGTCAAATAGAGACTTGGTGCCCAAAAGGGGGGCGTGGGGAGTCACCCGGCATTGCCATCCGCAGGGAATTATAGTGAAAGAATATAACATCCATGGAGGTTTCTCTTTGTCCATAGAAGTAGTTACCATTAGCTATTCTTCTAAGCTTATCACAAATAATTGGAGGCTTCTATTTGTTGAAATATAGCTTTTCATAATGGCACGCAATGGAAATTAAGAGTCAAAGGCCTCAGGATATAAAATGGAGTTGGTGATGAGGAAGGAAGAGGATGCTGCAATTGCGGGTAATCTTGCACATCTAGACAAGTTTTTAGATATGCTGGATGGACAGAGTACTGTTGGCTTGTCTCAGGACCAAATGAACTGAATTAACTAATTAAAGAACATGTTTATAAAAGTTGTGACTCCACTTTCCCCAAACAAAAAAAAACAGAGCTCAAGTCTAGCAAGCCTGACAATTGCAGTGAACTAAAATCAACAAGTAAAGAGAAATCTAGTAAGGCAGATGATGAACTAATGAGTCTTAGTGGTTTCTCAAGTGATTCCACTGATGAGGGTCACTCAAGTAGCTGTAGTTCAGAGAATTCCGCTAGTGAAGAATTTACAAGTGCTCAAAGTGAGAGTAGTATTAGGGTGAAACCAAAGAAAAATGTGCAAATGGTTAGAGCCAAGATAGTGAAGAAAAAGGAGAAGCCTATTCAGCAGAAAGAACTAACTGAAGTAGTAGTAGTAGTAGTAGTAGCTAGCTAGTAGTAAAAGTAGTAGTTTCTTCTGTTTTCCACCGGAGCTCCAACGTGTAGTCACTAAGTGCTCACCCATCGGGCATGATGATCCGTTGATTTTGCACAGCTTTGTGCACACAAAGTTAAGTTAAATTTCACAATTAATACGCACGGAGGACAGTGAGTTCAGGATCAGAGATGATCCAAACTTTGTTACTTTCACACAGTTTCATATTGTCAGGTGTGTTTTCCGAAAGCTATCAGTTTTTTTCAGTGTTCTGGTTCTGTGAGCAGGCGTTGTAGGTTGCATGGGGGGCCCAAGAAGGCTCTTGGGCTGATGTGAGTGCATCATAATCCATAAGCAAGTGTTTCACTTTGATTGCCACTGGTCCCACGTCCATGTCCATTAGGTGATTGAGGGTCATCCATGTGTGTCCCATGCATAGACTGTTAATGAACACTTGGTCTCTCCTATTAGAAAATATGGCATCCCACTCTCCCACAGATGGTTTAACTGCAAGCATTTTTTGTCCACTCTGTTGCCAAGAGTCGTTCCATCAAAAAGTTATAAGAGAGTTAATGACTGGGAACCAGTCTTGGTAATGAATGGAGATGAATTTTTCTTGCTGGGTAGACACCTGTTTAGCAAGGGAATCTGTGCGTTTGTTTCCTCTTATTCACACGTGTCCAGAGATCCAGCAGAACTAGACCGTTTGGCCTGTCTTGGACATAGTGAATAGGTCGTGTTGCATATTTCTAAGGGCAGGGTGATCAAAGTTTTCAGCTGGGTGAAAACACTCAGACTATCTGCAAAGATAACATATTAAGGAAGGCGGTCACTTTTTGTAATGGAGATGGCTTATTCGAAGGCATGCAGTTCTGCAGAGAATACAGAGGCCTCTTGGGGTAGGGTGCCGAACGTGAGGTCCCTTTGACTACAGCGGCAGCTCCCACTCCGTCCAATGTTTTGGAGCCGTCAGTGTATATATGGCGGTATTCAGAGTATTGTTCATCATGCGGTCGCGAGAATTTTTGGCGGCACGTGTTGGTTGGGGTTGTTGCTTTAGGGTACGTTTGCAGATCTAGCTTCATCAGCTGTGGGCTGATCATCCACGTTTGTGTGTTGATTTGAAGAATTCGATAGGAGAATGAAGGCTTGATTGCTTTGCAACTGATGGTCAGCGAGGTGAGTAAGTTGTCTACACGTAAAGAAAATGTTTGGCATATGTTCTTCTTCGCTACAAAGAGGCGTTTATCAAGAATGTTGGTGACGTCACTGAGTGATGGGCTATTGATGTAGCTCCTTGTCTTTAAATAGTACTGTAGTGAGAGTTTGTCTCTCCGGAGCGGAAGAGGAAGCTCGTTAGCAAGCATGTTCAGGGATTCGATGGGCGTGGAACGACACGCACCGGTTGTGATAGGCAGGGCGTTATTTACTATGATTGAGAGAGGTTCTAGGGTGGTTTTGGCTGTTGAACCGTAAACAATTGCTCATAGTCAATGCGCGAGCGTATTATTATTATGAATAACGTCATGCCAGTGTCCATCTCGGCTCTTGATTTCAGGGATGTTACGAAGAGGATGAGTCCAGTTGCCCTTTTGCAGCAAGTCTCCAAGCTGCAATATGAGGGCGCCATGTGAGTTTATGGTCCCACACAAGACCAAGGAATTTAATCGATTCCTCGTATACCTCGTATATACAGCGTTAGGGCTGGTTTTGGGTGTAAGCCAAGGCCGGGCACTGAGTAAAGAGCATGCATTTGTTTTGGGGGACGACAATCGGAATCCGTTGAAGGAGGCCCAGTGCCCAACTAGGTTTAGACATTTCTGGAGTTCCTGTTGAATTGTTAAGAGGCTAGGGTGCCTGTAGCTTATTTGTAAGCCGTACACGTATAGTGATGAAAGCAATCTTCGGTCACGCGGTGGATGTCTGCTATCTGGTAGATTTTGAGCATAAAAAGTGATACTGAGGACTCCACCCTGGGGGAGGGCCGTTTTATGTGAATAGGATGCTGACAGGGTGTCCCCGACCTTAACCCCGAAGGTGCCATTTTGCAGGAATCGGTGGATATAACGTGGTAAGTGGCCTCTCAGCCCTTTGCAGTGGAGATCCTTCATGATGCCTCATTTCCAGGTAGTATCATATTCCGTTCCCCATCAAAACATAAGGAAACCACCTGTTCCCCTCGGACAAATACCTGTCTAATGTCAGACTCCAGTCTTATAAGGTGGTCCGTCGTAGAGTGGCGCTTGCGGCCGCCACACTGGATGCTGTTCAGGCCTGCATGCATATCAAGGTAGTTGACAAGGCACGTGTTCATCATTATTTCCATGATCCTGCACAGAATGCTGGTAAGATCGCTGGGGCGATAGTTAGGTGGATCACCGAGGAATTACCCGGGTTTAGGTATTGGGATAATTACAGATTCCCGCCATTGATCGAGAAAAAATGAGTTTGAATACAGTGTTGAAAACATTTAATAAGTGCTCACGGGCGCCATCTGGGAGATTCTCGATCATGATGATGTGTACTCGGTCTGGCCCAGGTGAAGTTTCACGTGAATAGTCTATGGCGCACTGTAGTTCGTGGGGGGAGAAAGGTTTGTTGTAGGCCTCTTCGTTTCTGCAAGTAAAGTCAAGATGTTCACTTTCTCCCAGGTCTTTTACCCGTTGGAAAGCAGCAGTGTAGTTTGTTGATTGCGAAATCTGGCTTAAAGTCTGAGCGAGTTTATTTGCAATTTCGGCGTGTGATAAATAAGTTCTGCCTCCATCTGAAAGGATGTTAATAGGTCGCTCGGGTTGTCCCTGGATCAGTCTAATTTTTCACCTAAGAGGGGGGGTGTTTCGATTATTAGTATTGACTAATTGAGCCCAGCTTTCACGTTTCTCCACCACTAGAAGTTTTCGGTATACAGCAGATGCCTTTTTCCACGCTACTCGGTTCCTGGGGGACCGTGCTGGTCGGTAAGAATGGTATAGCCTTTCACGCTTATCTCTTGCTTCTTGCACCTCTCGGCACTACCATGGTTTCAGAAAAAAGGTTGAAGGGGTATATTGGGGAATGCTTGCCTCGGCTGCAGCTTGAAACTTTTCGTATAGTTGGGCCACGAGGTCGTGCTCCGAAATGTTTTCGGGGATGCCATCCATATCGCTCCACGCGATATGTGCCGAGTATTCCACCCAGCTGGCTTTACGGTAGTTGAATTGAAGTTCTTGTGAGGCAGGGTTTCTTCGTTGGTTGGTAAGCAGCGATATGATGACTGGGTTATGGTCGCAGTCGTGTGTTGAAGGCAAAATTCCCCAAACAAGTTGGGATGCCTGAGTGGGGGAGCATATGGATAAATTGATGGCAGTTTCGCTTTTTGGGGGTGATTCGGGTGGGTTGTCCATTGTGGAGAGGGACAAGGTTGTGAGTGTTCATAATGTTGGCCATTATCTCCCCCTGGGGTCTGTTCACTCAAGCATCCCCATGTTTCATGGTAGCTGTTGAAGTCTCCAAGGAGGAGTATTGGCGAGGGCAGTAGGTTTAGCATTTCGGTCATCAGTGCTTCCGAGAGGTCATGGCTTCCTGATGAGTAGATGTATACCACTGTTATTGGCCTTGAGACGTATATCTTTAGTGATAGCTTGGAGTTCTGTCCTCAGGGGAAGGAGGAGGTGAGGTGCGCTTTGGTGGATCATAAGGTCCACTCCGCCGTGAGCAGTCACGTTGGTGTGGCCTTCGCGGCGTTGAATGATATTTTGGGGGATTTGGATTGTGGCGGTCTCTCTGAGTTTGATCTCTTGGAGGCCTATCACCAAAGGTTTATGGGTGGCGATTACGGATATTAATTAGTCTTTCTCGTTTCCGAGTCCCTGGCAGTTCCACCGGAGTATTTTGATGTTCATTTAGATGGCTGTTCACCCTCACACCTTGATGGTCTAGAGTGGTCGTGTGATTTGCTGGAGCTTTTGTGGTACTTGCGTTTCTGAGTTTGCCGAGGGGTTCCGGGTATGGAGTGTTCACGGGAGTGTCCGCCTCTGGTGGGAGGCGGTCTGCTGTGATTGCTGCGGTCACAGCTGCGAGTGCTCTTGTGGGATGACGAGGGTGTGTGTGTTCTTTGTCTTTGCTTTGTTAGCAAGTGCGCTCTTCTTCTGTGGTAGCCTTTTTGATCTGCATGTGTGTTGTGGGGAGTGCAAGTTATTTGGGCCAGGTAAGATGACTGGTTGTACAGAGGTCTCGAATATGAGTTTTTCGAGATGAGCGCCGGTGGCAAGGCCATGATCGTTCTCGCTGGTGGCGTGTTCTTGGGTCGGGTTTGTTAACGGGGGATCGTGTCTCTTGATCGTATCCCTTGCTTAGTGGCGCCTTAGTATCGGAGGCTTCATCGCTTTGCTTTTCGTTTTTTTAGTAGTTGGCCTTGCTCCGTGGTCAACTGCGGGGGATGCATCCATCTTGTCGTCCTCCTGGGGTAGTGAAAGAGCCCAGATCTTTTCACATAGTGTATGGACAAATATCCAATCAGTCTTTGGCATCAAATGTGATCTTCAGGTGTTCTTGAAAGGTATGACTAATGTTGAACAAGTTGTGTTCATTAAATGACGTGTATTACTTCCTCATTGCAGCCCTCTGATCTCAGTTGGGGGTTTTGTAGGGTGGAGAGTAGTCAAAGTTGTCGTCGGACGTAGAGGTAGAGAAACTTGCACGAGTTGCAGTTTCTTTAGTTTGTTGGTTCATTACAAGTTCATGGATATGGAGAAAAATTGCCTTGACATGACCCTCAAGCCTCCTTTGAGTCGTCAATTGCGCTAGGTTCTGCGGCAAAAACTTCTGCTTCTTGCTCAGAGAGACCGGTCGTTTGGCCTGGTAGATTCCCAATTTCCTGAGCATTCCTGATTAACGGCAGCCGTTCTTGGCCATTGGAATCTTGGACTTTGACCCTCTGGAGGGGTGCTGATCCCTCCTGAGTGGGGATTCCTCCTTGTCCCTATTAGACCCCTGGTTCACACCAGTAGCCAGGGGGCTCACTCTTATAGGCCTCTTGACCGGCTTAACCGCCTCTAAAGTTAACATTAACTGAACACTTTGCAAGCGAATCAAACGTGCGGTTCAAGGTTCCAGCACAAACTAGGGACCAGCCTGTGGTATCTAAGGGGTTCTCTGAAAAGATCTATTAGTAATCAATATGTGAACAGACGCAAATTCCTTAATTTTGGAAGTTCGATGATTGAAGAGGGAAAGTTTAGGGGACATAGCTTCCCCCATGTTATTATGTAGCTATAAAAAAATTTTGCCTTGTAGCTAAATAGAGAGTTGAAACTAATCATGCTACAGAATCTATTAGAAGCTGTCCACGTCAGATATAAAAAAATTCAAGGTTGTATATTTTTGAGTTAATTTGAAGTAGCGTCGACCAGGGTGACTCAACACATTCTTCACATAGCTACTTTGAAATACCTCAGAAAAGAAACAGCCAAAAAACTTTGCATTTACAGTGTGTATAGCTAAGTTTCAACATTCTATCAATCAAAAAATATATATTTAGGAACAACTGTGCAGCATGACATGGCCCCCAATCAGGGCTGATTTTGACACCAAACAAGGTGATTCCCAGCGCCCCCCCATATTTCAATAATTAAAACAAGAATTTAGAGCTTGAGAGTACCAATAGAAAGAGCATGCCTATATTAGCATATATATATATATATATATATATAGCGTCGACCGGGGTGACTCCTCGCAGTCGAAAGCCTGGGGTGGCTCGCCGCACCTCCCTTTTGGGCACCAAAATGTTGGAAATCACAATATTTGACTACGGGACTTGAAAGAGCAGGTCTTTGTTAGTAAGTATCAGTTACTTGTAGAAATTCAATGAGCGCACAGAATTTATGAAAAATCGCCAAAGTGAAGGCGTGTTTTTCAGGTCCCCAAAAATTTTGGTTTGGAAAAATTGAAGTTTCACAAACTTTGATGCTATGGCTAGAGTTTCCATTAGATTAGAGCCAAATTTGGTGGTGATACTCAGAATATGGTGTAGTTTGTAGCGTGAGAAGGATTTTGGGAAGAAATGTAAACTTTTATAGATAGCTTTATACAAATACACAACTGCAGGAGTCACCCCGGGTGAAAAAAAAAACGGGTGCGACTCCCCGCACCTATCTTGTTATTAAATATTTTAGTTTTTCTTCAATGAAAAGTAATCAAATGCAATTCTACACACATATTATAACATTTGGAAGTAAATGACCTACAATAATGACACCACAGCTAATTTCAATATGCGTAACAAATTTTATAATCACCTGATGTTTTTAACACATGGTGACAAATCTAGGCCAAAGTGTTAACTAATGTTTAATGCCCAGGAACAATATTTTAATCACATTTTCATATCAAGTTAACAATCCCTTACCTAGCATGAATTGTTTTCATGTTAATGCAATAAGTTTGCTATAGAATTGACAAAATACATTTTTAACATGTTCCATCGTATTATTAAAAAGAAAGTTTTTTCGTAATATTTGCTGATTTACTGATACTTTAGGGTCATAATTAGTTTAGGATGTGGAGAAAGACTTCCAGTAAAGTTAGATTGCAATTATTGAAGAAAAACTGTTTCCCGCAGCAAAATCGGGAAAAAAATCCTTAGACAGTCGAGTATGACGGCAGCTAGAGACGAGCATCAGAAACACTTGTCACAGACATAATATTATACGTAAAATTTTATTTCAAGCAACTGATATATACAAATAAAGGCATGCTTTATCTATTGGTACTCTCAAACTTTCAATTTGAGTTTCAATTATTGATAAATGGGAGGTGCGGGGTGTCATCCCCTTTGGTGCGAGGAGTCACCCCCGATTAGGGGTCATAGCTAGACGCAAGTTTTTTTGTAAATAACTTTTTTTTTGTTAACAATAGAATGCTAAAACTTATGGTGCTCCATGGCTATAATAGTAGCTATACACACCATAAATACGAAGTTTCTCTGCCGCATACTTTTCGAGTTATTTCAAAGTATGCGGAAAATGCAAGGAGTCACCCCGGTTGACGCTATATATATATATATATCAGTAGCTCAAAATAAAATGTCAAGTAAAATATTAAGTCTGTGACCGGTCTTTTTGATGCTTATCTTCTACTGCAGTCAAAGCTACTAGACTGTCGAAGACATTGTTTTCCCAATTTCACCATGTGAAACAAAAAAATTCTTCAATAATTGCAAACTAACATTACTGGAAGTCATTTCTCCACAGCCTGAACTAATTATGGCCCTAAAGTATCAGTAAATGAGCAAATATCACAAAAAAATATATTCATAATACGATACAACACTTGAGATTTTTTTTTTTTGAATTCTATAGCCAACTAATTGGATCACCATGAATACAAGGCTTGCTAGGTAAGGTATTGTTGACTTGAAATGAAAAATATTATAAAACAGGTTGTTTATGGGTGTTAAACATAAATTAACATCTAGCTAGACCTAGACCTGTCACCATGTGTCATCAACATAAGGTCATTATGAAATAGATACACATTTTGATTTTAGCTGTGGTATTATTATTTTGGGTCATTTTTTTCTAGATGTCATTGTATGTGTGAAGAAGCATTTAATTACTTTACATTGAAACAAATCAGAGATACTTATTAAACAAATAGGTGCAGGGAATCACCCTTGATTGTTTTCTCACCTGGGGTGATTCCCTGTGTTTGTATATATCTACAAAAGCTTACATTTTTTTCCAAAATCCTCCTTCACAACAACTAAAACATATTCTGGGTATCACCACCAAATTTGGCTCTAATCCAATGGAAACTCTAGCCACAGCATCAAAGTTTGCGGAAAGTAGATTTTTTCAGAGTCAAAATTATCAAGGGCCCTGATAATTGTCTTCATAAAATTAGGATGTATGTACAATTACGGCGTATTAGCAGCATATATCCCTAAATTTTAAAGTTATATTTAACAATATATCACTTACCATTGCCTGCTCCAGTAACAATCGCAACTCTGCCATCATAACGTAGAGCCATTGTGAATGAAACCAGTAATGAGGGAGATAAGATCACTTATGATCGTTTCTATGACATGTGAGTGCCACAGCTGTGCCAAATGATAAACAAAGCAAACGACGAATTTGATCGGCAAAACCGAAATCATCTGAACATGTCATAATTTTCCAAAATGGGACGTCCATTTAAAAGAAACGCAGTGTGACTCGTAAGCATGATTTTCTTCAAGAAATTAGGTTTGAACATTTGTTTCGAAATCTATCCGTTCTGC